>APFE030542328.1:67924-94001 GCA_000404065.3 Pinus taeda | reverse complement strand
CTTCCTTTCCGCATTTCCAACACACCACCTTTACAGGTTTTCCTGGAGATTTAGATCTTCCTCTAGATTTAGATCTCCCACTCGATGACTTATTTTTGTTTCTGTTCTGGGACCGTCCTCGTACAGACAAGGCATCACCATTCTGGATCTTCATATTTTTCCGTAGGTTAGTTGTGGAAAGAATATAACACAACCCAAAAGGTAGCTCACTTCATTCCAGTGAAGACTACTTATTTAGCTAGTGAGGTGGCACAGGTCTTCATTAGGGAGATAGTGAGGTTGCATGGTGTTCCAAAGAAGATTGTGTCTGACAAGGATGCTAAGTTCACTTACAAGTTTTGGAAGGAGTTGTTTGCAGGTTTGGGGATAGAGTTGGACAGACAGAGAGGGTCAACAGGATTCTGGAGGATATGTCGAAGATGTATGTGATGCATTAGCAGAGGAGATAGGAGTACCTTCCATTGGTTGAGTTTCCTTACAACAATGGTTATCAGGAGTCACTGAGGATGAGTCTGTTTGAGGCACTGTATGGGTGGGGTTGTAATACTCCCATCAGCTGGAGTGATCTAGTGAACAGGGTATTGATAGGACTGGACATGTTGGCAGACATGGAACAAGAAATGCAGGTTATAAAGAAGAATCTAAAGGCAGCATAGGACAAGAAGAAGAGTTATGCAGACCAACACACGTCATTTAAGGAGTTTCGGGATGGGGAGCATGTGTATTTGCGCATCAAGACCAAAAAGAACTCCTTGAGGATTGGATCATGTGCCAAGTTGGCACCACGGTATTGCGGGCCTTTTGATATCCTTGAGAGGATTGGACCAGTGGCATATCAACTTGCACTGCCTTCGACAGTGAATGTCCATGATATTTTCCATGTTTCATCGCTTAAAAGATATGTAAAGGATGTTGATCATGTTATAGATTGGTTTATATTGCAGGTGGAGCCAAGAGGAGAATTCCAGCCGGAACCTCAGTGCATTTTGCACCGGAAACAACTCATGCTCCGGAACATAGTAATCAAGCAAGTTAAAGTGCGGTGGAAGCACTTTGGGTTCAATGAAGCTACATGGGAGATGGTTGATCAGATGCCGACTATGTCCTTCATTGTTTGCCATTGAGGCAAAACAATTTTGGTATATGTACATATTCATGTATGGTTGTTATTGTAAATACCACAATGAACTGTGTTATAAATCTCCAATGAGAGGTATGGTTGTCATGTTTGTCATGATGGTTTTTCTTTTGAGCTGGTTGTTCATAGTAAATACTGCAACGAGCTAAGTTATAAAGCTCCATGGGCAGTATGTTTTGGTTTTCAGCAGTTTTACTGGTTGTAGGTGTCATAGAACACTGAGGATGGTATTCCCCTAAGGGGGAGGGGTTTGTAACAACACTGGGTTAAAAGTTCATGTAATAAAGTTAATAAAGACAAAATAAGACCAAAGTCATGGGAAACTTATTCCAAACTGAATGTTGGGCAAAACATCCTAGTGGGTGTTCATTTGGTTTATTATGGCTAAGAGCGAGGAAATTGGCAAAGGCTTTGAAAAGGCAAAGAGGCATTAATTGGAATATATTTTATGAAAATAATGGAAATTAAGAGAAATGGGAGGTGAAAGGTCACAAGTTGCATTTGAGGAGGAAATTGAAGGAAAACAGAGGAAAAATCAAGAAATTAGAGACATCAATAATAAAAAGACATCAGAGCATCAGTTGGTAGCCTTTTGCCAGTTCAGTTATGGAATTAATTTCAGAGAGGAGAAGAGCACTAAGAGGAGAAGGAAAGCAAGCAAGCAAAGGAAGGACAAGGAAAGCAAAGAAAAGTAAGGAAAAGTTGGATCAGACAACTTCAGCAAGAATACTTGCAGGTAACAAGTTGCATGTATGATTTCCTAGTTGGTTTTGGCATGCATGGCATATGCATGTGTGTGATGGGATTCTTTCTCGACTGAGCTTTAGATTGTCGAAAGGTTTTGGATCCGGGTGAGGTGGTCTCAGGAAAATCCCAAGGGTCAGGGGTGGAGATGGTTTTCTCTTTGAAGCCCTCAACAGGTGGGTGGAGACAAGAAAATTCCTCAGGGGATGGTGAAGGAATTATGAGGCATCCAAGCTCGGTTTGGTTTTGTGATCTCAAGACTGATTTAGGTGAGATCACAATATCGTGAGGTTGGAGGTGGTTTAACCTATGGATTCCCTTGGTTGTTTATGGATTGGTTTATCCCATGATATCCCACATTCATGCTTGGAATATGGCACAAGGGTGATTGACTGAAAGAAAGATTTGGTTCAACCCAATCAATGGTTGGGTGGTATATGGAAGTCTCTGACTAGGTTTGGTCTCCCTATATGGGGTCCTAACCCTCCAGAGGGCTACATTGGCACATGTAGGGTGTGTGTTGAGAGCCATGGGCCTCCATAGCAATAGACAACACTCCATGGATCCCCTGAGATGTTAAGATATTGCTCGAGATTCACCTATTAAACGAGGAAGATGCAACTTGTTCACCATGCCTAGCCAACCCCACAGTTGTACCATGCACTTGGTAGATAACCCAAGACTTGTATGCTGATGTGGCATTACTTACACCATCATTTGAGCCCTTATGGATGGTCTACAGGCATCTTTGACCTACTTGGACACCCATGAGGTTACTTGTGTGCCCTCACACCCATCGGGAGCACCACAGGTTTATTATTTAGAGAACAAGGGGCCAACCCTTTGTGCACTACTTTTGGGACTCTTATTCATCATTGTGCCACTTATGGACTTCATCAGGCTTCTTAAAAGGCCCAACGACATGTATTGTTGATCATTCGACCTCTTGAGAGGCTTATTCTTTTATTTATGAGCTAGTTTGGTGGGCTTGTCACCAAAAGTTAGTTATTTTGCACATTATTTTTATTTTAGGGGCTAATGTAGGCCCAAATAACTAAATCAAACTCATTAGAAGTGTATAAATAAAAGTTATGAGGATTCATTTGATCATCATCACTTGGATTGGATCATATCTTTTTGTGAGATTTTCGCTATCTTTTTTAGGATGAGATATTTGGGATGAATGAATGAATTTTGATGTTTGGATAATCTTCTTTGTCTTGGAGCTTCTATGATTGGAATATCATGGTGATTGGATGTATTTTGCTTAGATGTAAGTACTATTTCGATGCTATTGTTGTTATTTATGTTGTTTCATTCATGATGTTGGGATTTTCACTATTCTAGGGTTAATTTGTTGCTTTTCTTGTAACGAAATTATGGAAATTGAATCTCTAAATAGTGTTGTATCATGTATGGGCCATGTTTGAATAAATGAATGTTCCTAGAGACAATCTTGTTGAATTTGTCTTGATAAGTCACCAAATACTGCTAAACAAAGTGTAAATGACCTTGAAGCTACTTCCATTAAGCTCTAAAGCCTAGTGAAGTTTCTTTTAGGCCTCTTTGACAAGTGGAAATCAATCAAAACTCTAAATCTTCCATGACTTCATCTCTCCAACGGACAAAGCATTGGTCCTCCTCTGGTAATCTCTTTAAATCTCATATTTTCCCTTCACCTTCCTCTTTTCTAGGTCTATACCCACTGGGTTTCCTAGGGCATCAAATTTCTTGCAAACCATATACTCAAAAAATTTGATCTCTTGGAATCTACTGCGTTGGTGAGTGTCCTATGTGTCCTCCAAATTTTAAGCCATTCTGACAGTTGGATCCTGAGATATCCCAAGCCCTAGCTCTTAGACCGAATTTTTCCCTTGGTTTCCTTACGTTAGTAAACTTATTGGGATCATTGCATTACCCTTCATTGAAAATTCTATCTTTGATCCCCTTCTCCTCCCTAATTAGGTCAAGCATATCATTGGTTGCTCAATCTTATCCCCTTGACCTAACCTAGGGTCACTTGGTCTCGTGTGGTCCCATAACTTCTGGAAGGTAATTTTTCAAAGACCATTTGGAAACCAAGTCTTCACAAGGGTTTTTAGGACTAGGTCCCTCCTTAAGAGTCTCATTTTCAAAACCTAGCCCCTAGGACCCTCTTGGCCCTTCTTAGAGAGCCTTTCATCTTGCCTCTTGGGCAAGCAAGCCATATATTGAGCCTCTCTTATGAATAGGCCTCTTTAGGAATCACTCTTTTCAGTTTATTGACCAATTCATCTAGGTGATTCCCTTTATATATGAATAGGCCTCTTTAGGAATCACTCTTTTCAGTCTATTGACCAATTCATCTAGGTGATTCCCTTTATATCAGGTTTCCTCCCATCGGTGAAAGTTCGTAAAGAGCAGAGAGCTTTAGCTGAGGTGACAGGGGGCTAGTGCTCCATTGTTCCCTTTGACCTAGTAGTTGTCCCTTTAGGATCCCCCTCCTATGGTTCCTGCTAGTTTGAGCGGTAACATTTTGGCGTCGTTTTCGGGGACACGAAACGTGTGTTTTCTTCCCCATACGACATATTGACATATCATTATTGGCGACTCCATTAGAAGAAGCCCTAGTTCTTTATTGAACTTTAAGGTCGATGCTTGTAGGGTGAAGCAAGCATTTGTTAAGGCAATTTTAGTTCACCCTGGTGACTCCCATGATATCAATATATAAAGATCAATGGCTTCAAAAAATCTTCATGAATGGTTTCTTGCTCTAGATATCACATGGGTTCCAGGATACCTAAATGGCCTTGATTGGAAGTTTATGCAAAATATGCCACAATTCGAGGGTGATCCATCTACAGTCATGGACCACATAGAAAAACTTATCAATCATATCATTGGTTGCTAAATCATATCCCCTTGACCGAACCTCTGGTCCAGTTGGTCCCGTGTGGTCCCATAAACTATCAAGGTTAATTCTTCAAAGATCACCTGGAACCCAAGCCTCCACAAGAATTATAGGACTTAGGGATCTCATTTATAAGACACATACTCAAAACCTAACCCTAGAAATTTTCTCCAAGCACTTTCTAGAGAGCCTTCCATCTTGTCTTCCAAGACAAGCAAGCCACATATATGAGCCTCTCTCCTGAATAGGCTTCCAGGATCACCCCTCGCCCTATCATTGGTCCATCCATTTTGTGATCCTTATAATAATGGGTCTCCTCTCATCGGTGAAAATTCGTAAGGAGTAGGGAGCCTTAACCGAGGTGACAATGGGATATCGCTCCATTGTTTCCCTTAGCCTAGTAGTAACCCTTCAAGGATCCCATTTTAAGACCCTTGCTAGTTTGAGCTATGACAATGATGATAGATTAAGTCAGAACTTTGCAAAAGATATGCATAATGAATTTGAAATGTCTTTGCTTGGGGAGTTGACTTTCTTTTGGGATTCCAAATATCTCAGCTAGATGGAGGCATTTTCATCTCTCAAACCAAGTACATCAAAGAAATGTTGAAGAAGTTCAAAATGGAAGACTTGTGAGCACTCCTATGGTCACTAGATGCAAGCTGAGCAAAGAAGATGAATCCAAGGAAGTGGATCAAAGACTCTATAGATCAATGATTAGTAGCCTACTCTATGTGATAGCTTCACGACTAGATGTAATGAAAGCAGTTGGACAGGTTGCAAGATCTCAAGTAGCAATGAAGGAAACTCATGTTCTAGCAGTGAAAAGGATCTTCAGATATCTCAAAGGAACAACAAACTTTCAGTTGTGGTATCCAAAAGGAAAGGAATTGAAACTAGTAGCTTTCACATATGCAAATTGGTTAGGAAGTATAGATGACAGAAGAAGTACAAGTGGAGAAGCCTTCTACTTGGGAGATTGTTTAGTATCCTGGTTGAGCAAGAAGTAATATTCAGTATCCTTGTCTACAACGGACGCAGATTATATTGTAGCAACAACATGTACTCAGGTCCTCTGGATGAAGCAAACAAGCACAAACACCGAAGCAAGGGAATCTATCACTATTGTCCACAAATGAACCAACTTTGAGGAAGCTATAAATGATGAACATTGGATCAAGGCAATGGAAGAAGAACTAACTCAAGCACAAACATCGGAAGAAGAAAACAAGCATAAACACCGGAAGCAGTACAAGTGGAGCAACCTTCTAATTGGGAGATTGTTTAGTATCCTGGTTGAGCAAGAAGTAAACTTCAATATCCTTGTCTACAACAGAAGCAAATTATATTGTAGCGACAACTTCTTGTACTCAAGTCCTCTAAAAGAAGAAAACAAGCACAAACATCGGAGCAACGGAATCTATCACTATTGTCCACAAATGAACCAACTTTGAGGAAGCTAGAAATGATGAACATTGGATCAAGGCAATGGAAGAAGAACTAAATCAAATTGAGAAGAATGAGACATGGGAACTTGTTCCAAGACCAAGGAACAAAAATTTGATTGGGACAAAATGGGTCTTCAAAAACAAACTAAATGAAGATGGAAAGGTGATAAAAAACAAAGCAAGGCTAGTGTGCAAAGGATATGCCCAAGTTGAAGGGTTAGAATTTGAAGAAATTTTTCTCTAGTAGCCAAAATGGAAGCAATCAAAACGCTATTGGCCTATGCATGCTCCAAAAGAATCAAAGTGTATCAAATGGATGTAAAATCAATCTTTCTTAATGGGGAATTAGAAGAATTCTACATAGAACAACTAGAAGGATTCCTATTATCAAAAGATGAAGACTATGTTTGTAGATTGAAGAAATCTATGTATGGACTTAAGCAAGTCCCTAGAGCTTGGTATTCAAGATTAGATAGGTATTTGCAGCAACAAGGATTCAAAAAGGGAAATGCAGACAATAATTTCTACATACGGGAAGATCAAGACAATATGATCATCATTGAAGTAAATGTTGATGACATCATCTTTGGAAGTGATGATGATAGATTAAGTCAGAACTTTGCAAAAGATATGCATAATGAATTTGAAATGTCTTTGCTTGGGGAGTTGACTTTCTTTTTGGGATTCCAAATATCTCAGCTAGATGGAGGCATTTTCATCTCTCAAACCAAGTACATCAAAGAAATGTTGAAGAAGTTCAAAATGGAAGACTTGTGAGAACTCCTATGGTCATTGGATGCAAGTTGAGAAAAGAAGATGAATCCAAGAAAATCGATCAAAGACTCTATAAGCCACTGATTGGTAGCCTACTCTATGTGATAACTTCAAGACTAGATGTAATGAAAGTAGTTGGATAGGTTGCAAGATTTCAAGCGGCACCGAAGGAAGCTCATGTTCTAGAGGTGAAAAGGATCTTCAGATATCTCAGAGGAACAATAGACTTTGGGTTGTGGTATCCAAAAGGAAAGGAAATGAAACTAGTAGCTAAACACATGCAAATTGGGTAGGAAGTATAGATGACATAAGAAGTACAAGTGGAGAAGCCTTCTACTTGGGAGATTGTTTAGTATCCTGGTTAAGCAAGAATTAGTCTTCAGTATCCTTGTCTACAACAGAATTAGATTATATTGTAGCAACATGTTGTACTCAGGTCCTTTGGATGAAGCAAACCTTGTAGGGTATACAAGGAAAATATGATGAGCCTATTCTAATACTTTGTGACAACACCAGTGCAATAAACATCTCCAGGAATCCAATGATGCTTTCCAAGACCAAGCATATTCCTATCAATTTTCACTTTCTAAGGGAGAAAGTCATAGAAAAGAATATGAAGCTAGAGTCTGTTGGGATGAAGAAACATATTGTAGACGTCTTCACCAAACCACTTCCCAAAGGGACATTTGAGTATCTCAGACAGAAACTGGGAGTAATTTCTACTCCAAATTGATTTGCACAATCTCTAGCAAAGAAATACAAAGGGAGAGACAGTGTTAGGGGAGAATTACCCTTTGTCATTGATGTTAAAGGGGAAGAGAAAGATTAAGAAGCGCGAAGACAAGTGGAGCATGTTCACAGGGGGAGTATGATGGTTGCCAACAATGACAAATAGAGCGATTGTTGAAAGAAGTTGTCATTGATGTCAAAGGCTGTCCAAATGAAAGAGAATGTTACATATTCAAATGGCACATTTCAAAATATTGTTTTTGGATTTTTGATGCCCCATTTGGATACCCTATCTTTGAATGCTTTTTTACATTATTTACCTAGCTCAAATGGAATCATAACATATATGTTTGGAAAGATTTTTTCCAAGACCTTTCTAATGGTAAATGGCAATCCCTCTAACTCCTCACGATTGAGGAGAAATGATTTTTGGATTTTTGATGCCCCCATTTGGATACCCTATCTTTGAATCCACTTTTACTCCATTTACCTTGCTCAAATGGAAGCATAACGTTCCATATATGGTTGGAAAGTTTATTGAGGCCTTTCCAATGGTATATGGCACTCCCTCTAACTCCCCACGGTTGAGGATAAATAATTTTTTGAATATTCACTATACATTTTGCCAATTGCACAATCCAGTCCAGCTAATGGAAAAGTCGGCCTAGTCGAGACCCCAAATGCACTATAAATAGGCGCGAGAAGGATCATTTCAAGTCATTCACTCAATCAAATTTGGATATGTTCAAACAAGCAAAGAAAAGAAGGAATTCTAAGGTTCATACCTCATGAACCAGAAGTGAAAATTAGTTGATTTGGAAAAAATTTGTGGGGAAGGATTTTTGGCACATTTTTTAAGGGTTTTTGGCTTATTTTGGCAAGGTTTTTTGGCTTATTTTGGCAAGGTTTTTTGGCTTATTTTGGAAGAATTTTCGGCACACTTTTTTAAGGTTTCAGTTCTGCTTTCGGGCCTGTTGAGGCCAAGTTCTGCTGATAAGGAGGCTGATTTCAATGACCATTTGTTGAGGGAAGTTATGTTGCTAAGAAGGTCGTGTTTGGGAAATCTAGTGCTTGTGTGAAAGACAGAGGAGTAGCTTCTAGGAGTGCATACTTTCTTTGACTAATATTGGCTCTAGTACAAGCTTTGGTGCTGATAAATCATGGAGTTGGTTCTTCCCTTCAGTTGGTGCTAATAAATTTGAATGTACTCTTTATATAGATTAAGAAAAGAATTATGTGTTTTTCTCCCACTTTGTACTTCCAAGTAAAAGTCTTTGTGCTTTGTATATTAATGTGCTTTGCTTTATATCTATGGATGCATTTACAAGCTTTTAAAGTTAAAAATTGTTAATACTGATTCACCTCCACCACCTCAATATTGTTGAATATTCCAACACTTTAGGGGAAGTCACATCTTATTCCAAGATTGATGGGGATGCAATATAAGTAGAACCCCCAAATAATGTATTGTTGGCACATTCAAATATAGTGAATGTAGTGTTTAGTTTTTTATTCTTAGTTGATAATCCTGAATTGTACATGATTGTACATTATTTAGCATTGGTGTTTTGATGTCTCCACGTCCAATCCATTAACCTATTTTTTTATGTAGAATCAAGTCAGCTTAAAGTGCTTATTATTTTGTTGTAGTAGCTGTCATTTTTTGTAATATTACATGCATTTTTTTGTGAGGCCCCTCACACCCTCATTTTGAAGGAATTTGCTCTAAAAACGAATGATGGTATTCAGATATGTTCGGTGATCTTTTTATAGTTGTGACACACGTATTAAAATTGGAGATGGAAATATGTTTGATAAAGGCACTGAAATACGCTTTTAATATGCAAGCTCTATCACTTTAAATTTGGTTTTAAAGGTCTATGTTTGGGACTAATAATAGTGGTTGTTGATGGTGCGATTGCAAAATCTAAAACATTTATGGGTTGCTCATTGGTTTGAATGAGGTCACTTTACTTGTATTAATATGGTAAATGGTTGATGTTGATGCATTTGTTTTCTTAGTTGATTTGTCATGGTTAGTGCTATTAACGCCTATAATTTCATCATTGATGAGTTGAATTTGCTATTTGTCTTAGAGAGAAATGTGATCGGTATTCCTCTCTCTCAAAATAATGATATATGACCTAATCGATCTTTAACTTCATAGTTTGTGGCATGTAACACAATTCGTAACGCAATGGCACTCTAGTAATCAAAGAAAGCATTGCATTGAATGCATCATTCTCTTGTGTTCCCCTACCTTTCAATCATCTAGATTTGTTCTAGAATAATTTGGTTGGTGCCCATCAAATATAGTAGTTGCAAGATTGCCTTGAACATTAGAGATTCATCTAAAATGAATTGAAATAAACCTAGAGAGTCTTGATTGGCCTAGAAAGCCTTCTTGCTGCAAAAATGCAGAGGCAATCTACGGAGCCTCACTCATAAGTATCTCAAATACCTCTTCAACATGCTCGAATTAAACTTATCATTGCATGGGAGGAGAACCAAAATTGAGTCACGAAACAACCATGATACTCCCTTAAACATTGCATCTTGATTCCTTATGACAAGAGTTCTCAAAAAGAAACGAAATATTTTCTCTATACAATGGGGATATCCAGACTTTGCCTTTCGCTACATTGAACCACGTATTTCATAGCCATGAGACCATGTTCTAAAGTGCAAGCTTCTGGACACTAAAATATATGATTAGGGCTCACTACATTAGTTCCTTGAAACCATCCAAAATCCACTCCAATGGAAACGAAACTCTTTTATAGTAATAGATAACCTAAAAGCATCTCATCCTTCTCTTAGTCCAACCATGTGTGCATGAAGAAGCTCTAAAATCCCCCTCATCTCATTAATCCAATACCATTAGCCATTCTCTAAAAGCATGTTATATTTATTTATTTGGTTTTCTATTTATATTTTTCAAGTTCAACCAGAAAAAAAACATTAATAATTTTTATGAATTCTATAAAAAATCATGCTTGGTCAATTAAATTTGCCATTGTTAGAGATTCATTGAAATTGAGTTTGTCTAAAAAAAGAAATTCCAAATAAATGACTAATATTTTAACCAACATTTAATTTTTTCTCCTTCATTTGATCCATTCCACCTTTTGTCTTTAGTTCCTCTTCATTCTCCTTCGTGTTTGTGAAATTCAACCTTCCATAGTGTGTTTAGTTCTTTTGAGCAACTAATGCAATTTGCAATAATTACTCCATTGGCTTTTTCTTCTTGGTCCATAGTAGGCACTATTGACCACTAAAATGTATTTGAAGATTTAATGACTCCATTCCCAAGGATATGTCAAAGGATTCATGTACCATCAAAGTTCAGAGATCACCAGAGCTTCTAAGCTTCTAACATGCTTGGGTAACTTGGGACATTTTCATTAAGTGAGTTTAATTTGGGAAGTTTTTTTTACTTGGTTAATTATTAGTACTTTTTAGTACTTGATAATTAATTGAGTTTTTTCTTTCAAGCTATAACCCCAAAGCCAGAGTGCGGCTTGATGGCAAGGCCTTAGGTGATTCCTAATGTCTAGAGTCATTGTATATTATCATACTACATCACTCATAAAGTTCACGAAATTTCATTAGGTCTAGGGGTCGGTTTTATAATTTTTAAACTTTCTCGCAAGGCGGAAATTTAAATAAATTCTGAATGTAAATTGTAATGAGTGTTGTCTAGAGAATTATGTATGGGGTATGTGTGCTCAAAATTACACCTCTCATCCTAAACTTTCTACTAAGACACACTTTCATAGGTAAAAAATAAGTTTTAGAGCCTCAAAACCCACTTTTCTTAAGTCTAGTGGAAAATGTGGCAATAAATTAGCCCAACAATTAAATAAATGAACAAAAATAAATATCCACACATGCCAAAATGATGTGAAAATGAGGTGAAAATTCATCCAAAGGTCAAATTCTAGTTTGAAAGCGATGTGGACTCGACCTAGGCCACAAGTCAAGGAAATTGAATTTCTCAAGGAAGGGACCACGAGTTCCAAAGACAAAAATCACACTTTTTGAGGAGGTAACTCAAGTTTTGAGAAGTGGTCAAAAGTTTTCTCAAGATATGATTTGATTTCATGGAGGAGTGGAGAAGTGGCCTCCTACCATTGTAGTCCTCCCCACATGTGTCCTTCTTCCTCTCCAATGTGTGCCTCCTCAAGGATTGTGTGTGCCTCTCTTAGAGAATTTGACTTGCCACTTGGGAATTCGACTTGCATGAGGTTACATTGGGATTCTCACCATTCTTCATTGGGATCTCCACCATTCTTCATTGGTATTTTCTCCCACTTCTCTATTTAAGTGAGCATGGGGCTCTCATATTGTATCTTTGAAATAAGTTGTTGGACTTAAGGAGACTGTTGGATTGTGTATTTGCTTCATATAATAAAAAAGAATTTGGGGTACTACATTGATGGTGTTCTCCTTCTCTCTTTGAGGTGATGTTGTTTTGATTTATGTGTTTTACTTTCTAAATGCAATTTGGATTATGTTAGCTATCATCTTGTCATTCATTATGGATTAATATATGCAAGTTATCTTGTATTTATTTTTTATTAGAGAAATACCTTTAGAGTGAGAAGCACTAGATGATTTTAGGAGGAATCTATAACCTTTCTCACCTATTGTACTATCCAACTCCTTTATGAATGTTAATATTGTTGATTTCTGGTAGCATCAGATGTGCTCTAACTCTAAGTCTCAAAATTTGCAGGGAGGCTTAGACACATGCATTCTCCAATACCGATAAATCATTTTGGGAAATTCCATTCGGAGATAGTTTTATTAAAATAATTAATTATTTTTAATGGGTCCCTAATTCTAAACTTAGGAAATTAAAATAATTAATGGGTATTAATCTAAACTGTGGGTGAAACTTCTAGAAGAAGACAAAGATTGAGTCCAAATGATCTAAGCCATTGATTAGAATCTAATCTAGGTCGTTGGTTTTCAACTGGAGGATGATAAGGACATTGATGGGCACTTGGAGAACACATTGAGTGAAGATCAGAAGATCAATTTTCTTAAGAAGAGCAGTTGTCGGAGAGAATTTCGAAGTGATCTTTGCAGTGAGGGGCAGGGATAAGTCCGGTTGGAAATTTCTCCTGATCCAGGAATACTCAATAGAGGAGGCAGAGAGAGGTCCGAGAGAGGCAGCGCAGAGCCAGAAGAGGCTAATGCAAGTCCACGCAGAGGCAGCGTAGGCTAGCGCAAAGGCATCACAGAGCCTTGAGGAGGTTCGAAAATTTGCTGGAGGAATCGATTTCAAAGGCCAGAAGTCGTGTGTGAGACCGGGAGGTGAAAATCAAAGTTCCTGGGCAGAAAATCGATCAACATAAGGGGTTGCGCAACCCCTAGAGGCTATGACGCTAGGCTGACACAGTGATTGCGAAGAGGCAACCATGGTCTGTTCATTCAGTTGCTAGATCAGTCAGATCTCGAGTGATAGTGTGAGGTAATCTCACTTATCTCTCTGTCAGTGATATTCTTTGTACTGGATAGCCAGGAGGGCATCCAGAGATTGTATTCAAAAATTACTACTGCATCATAATAAAACCCTTAGTTGTTGCACGAGTTTTGCCACACTGGGTTTTTCCGAGGACATTTGTCCAAAAATTACTATGTAGATATGTTGTATTTATTTCTTGTTCAGTTTCTTGTTTTCGTATTTTATTTAAATGGTGAAGGTTGCAGTGTATTCGTTTCAGTTTTTACTGTAGGAAACAGTAAATAATTTGGTTCAGTAATTAACAAATAGGAGAAACGTAATCAATTGTTGCAGTAGGAATTTGGGCATCCAAATTTTCACATGGTATCGAAGCTTCCGGTGAAATAAGAGAAAAGTGTCGGAAGAGCTCAGCGCTGAAGGAATAAGGGAAGTCGAAGTGCTCCATAGGCAGAAAATCGAATCCCCAGAGGGATTGCGCAGTTCAGGCTAGGAGGGCAAGATTTTCATGGTAAATCTCTCTCTAAGTGAGTCGACAGAGAGGTAGGATTTCCAGATCAAAATATGTCAGAGACAAAAGGAGTAGCGCAGCAGTAGCTTCAGTGAAGAGGGGTTTCTGGTGTGATGCAGTTTTCAGCATGTAGTTGTCGAGTAGAAAGACATCCAAGGGAAGAAGAGACACTTGAGGGAATTTCTTCCTCAGAGAATTCCTAGCCAGGGAATTCAAATTCTCAGTTGCTGAGCAGCAACAGGAGAGAGGAGGTCATTCGACTTTTTTCGAGTGGCAAATATGGCAGCCAGTGGATTGAGAGATCAGGATAGGTTGGATGGTGCATCCAACTATGTGATCTGGAAGTCAAGGATGTCATGCCTTCTGGATGAGAATTTTCTCAAGATCTACGTTGACAGTGTGGTAGCAGAGCTCGCGGATCCAGATCCACTTAAGAAGTACAAGGGAGAAATGGCGAAGACCAAGAGAATGATCCTCGACAGAGTGAAGGATCATATAGTTTGTCACATCGCTGGCAGGGACACTGCCAAGGATATGTGGGATGCTTTGTCAACGTTATATCATGGATCTTCCGAGCAACGAAAGATGTACTTGGAGGCTTGGAGCAGAAGATGAGATCTATGCAGATGTAGAAGGGGGAACACATTGATCTGTTCCTTACTAAGCTTCAGGAGACCCGAGACGAGTTAGCAACTATGGGGTCGACACCTCAAGGTTCTAAGATGGTAAGACTGGTCCTAAATTCAGTTTCTGAGGAGTGGCAAGTTTTTGTCCAGAGCATCCTGGGCAGGGCGACTTTTCCAGACAGTGGGTCAAAGCCCAAGGAGGAGGAAGAAAATGCAACCCTCGCATCCAAGGGGCAGTAGAAGCAATGAAAGAAGAAGAAAGATGTTTCAAAGATCAAATGCTTCAGGTGTGGTGAATTCGGTTGCTATGCAACACAATGTCCTCCTAGGAAGAAGGACAAAGATGAGAATCATGATCCGAAGGTTGCAGCGCGAAGATCGAAGAGGAGGAGTTCGCCTGACAACCCAGGCATCTCCAGGAGGGAGGAGGGGAGATCTAGAACTGTAGTTCGAAAGGACTGCAGATGGGCAGGATCCTTGAGGAGCCCACCTCTCAGATCAATTCCTTGCTACGGGAGCCCAAATCAGAAGTAGAAGGATAGACCAGTGTCAGTTGGTGAAGAGGAGTGTCAGAGAGACAGTTGCAGCAGCTAAGAGCGCCAGAGACTGAGCAGCGCAGAGCAGAGTTGGCACAGAGCAGAGGTCAACAACAACGCAGAGGCTTGAATGGGTCAGCGTAGAGACTAGCAGCAGTCTAAGTCACATGACATGAGGACACGAGACATGGAGGACACGTAAATATGAGTATTCGACACGAAACGTAGAAACCCCGGAAACAGGAACACGAGGGACACGTTTTATATATATATATATATATATATATATATATTAAAAAATACTGAAATATAGTGCTTGATCCATATAGATTTGAATCATGATGATATCTATTTAGTACTTAGTATACATTATTTAGTATTTCGTATTTAGTAATTTACTAGTTAGTTTATTAATTTACTACATCAATGATGTTCAAAGTTCAATGTTCATTGTTCATGTTAAAATTTTTGTTATTAACTTCAAACAAGTTTGATCATGTTCAAACTTCACATAAGGTAGTTTATGAACTATAAATTTATATTTGTTCAAACTTCATTGTTGACTAGAGCGTTAATCGAGCTTTCCCTCCCTTTAGACCTCGAAGGTGTAGTGAGCAATGAGCACATGACGGGGAGCTGGGATTTTTATTTCAACACAGGATCTATACGTGGTCGCTCGTGTATAATTAAGTTAAGCTCCGTAGACTATAACACAACTTACAAAAAATTTAAGTGCTCCAAACTCTCAGCAAAGCATGCAAACGCTCATGTCCTACATCTCTATGTCCAGGTCGATGTGAAGTTGTGAGCATTGCGCTCGAATCTGATGGAATTCCTCACGCTGCACAACAAATTGGATTCTAGCGATGAGCAAACTCAACTTCAGTGGCGAACAATGACAAAAAAACCCAAAAATAAACCATGTTGCAGGTTTTAAATGTCACTCTTCATTGGACACGTGTCCTAAGAATCAAAAACGTTAGGGCACGTTTTCGACACGTCCAAAACACGTGTCTCGATTGGAGGACATGAAGAAAAACGTTTTCGACACGTTTTAGGGCGGTTTTCGTGTCCAACACGTGAAATACGGGACATGAGACCTTGAGGGATGTGTCCTGTGACTTAGGCAGCAGTCAAAACTCCAACAACGAGATACATGACACTGAACACCAGTTCAGTAATTTGGGATGCTTTTTCGTTGCTGATGCAGTAGCAACAACAATTGGAGAAGGTTGTAGTGCAGATGCAGTTGGTAGTGGCAGTGCCAGCAGCAACACAGATGCAAAATTTGAGAGGGAGTTGTAGTATGGATGTAGTGTTGACAGTGGCAGGGTTAGCAGCAGTACAATTGCAACATTTGTGCAGTGGTTGGTGGACAGGATGTCAGACATTAACAGTGCAGAAGGAGATGTTACATAACAGAATGATGCTTCAACAGGTTGCATTGTTAGAGCACATTCCTCGCTAAGAGGGAGTGTTGATTTCTAGTAGCATCGGATGTGCTTTAAGTCTCAAAATTTGCAGGGAGGCTTAGCCACATGCTTTCTCCAATACTCGGAAATCGTTTTGGGAAATTCCATCGGAGACAGTTTTATTAAAATGTATCTTTTTTAATGGGTCCCCAAGTCTAAAATTAGGAAATTAAAATAATTAATGGTTATTAATTTAAACTGTGGGTGAAACTTCTAGAAGAAAATAGAGATAGAGTCCAAATGATATGATCCATTGATTAGAATCTAATCTGGTTCGTTGGTTCTCAACTGAAGGATTATAAGAAGGACATCAATGGGCACTTGGAGAGCACATTGAGTGAAGATCAGAAGATTGATTTTCTAAAGCAGAGCAGCTGCCAGAGAGAATTTCGAAGTGATCTTTTGTAGTGAGGGGTAGGGATAGCCCCATTGGAGATTTCTCCTAATCCAGGAATACTTAACAGAGGAGGCAGAGAAAGTTCCAGGAGAGGCAACACAGAGCCAAAAGAGGCTGACGCAGGGCCATGCAAAGGCAGCATAGGCTAACACATAGGTAGCGCAGAGCCTTGAGGAGGTCCAAAATTTGTTGGAGGAATCGATTTCAGAGGCCAGAAGCCGGGGTGTGAGATCGGGAGGTGAAAATAAAAGTTCCTGGGCAGTGAATCGATCAACAGAAGGGGCGACACAGTACCTAGGAGTTGTGACGCTGGGCTGACGCAGAGGCAGTGCAAAGGCAACCATGGGTTGTTCATTCAGTGGCTGGATCAGCCAAACTCCAATGATAGTGTGAGGTAATCTCACTTATCTCTCTATCAGTGATATTCTTTGTACTGGATAGCCAGGAGGGCATCCAAATATTGTATTCATAAATTAGTACTGCATAATAATGAAACCCTTAGTTGCTGCACCGGTTTTCCCACACTGGGTTTTTCCGGGGACATTTGTCAAAAAATAACTGTGTTGATGTGTTGTATTTCTTTCTTGTTCAGTTTCTTGTTTCCGTATTTTATTTAAATGGTGAAGGCTGCAGTGTATTCGTTTCAGTGTTTAGTGTAGGAAACAATAAATAATTTGGTTCAATAATTAACAAATAGGAGAAACGTAATTAGTTGCTGCAGTAGGAATTTGGGCATCCAAAATTTCACAAATATCTATTTCCGAGTGTGTATAATTTTTTTTTTTTAAGTTTTGTGAAGGATTGCTTGGGTGTGGGAGAAGTCTCAAATAGATTAACTCACCCTCAAGCTCAAGGATTAAAGGATCCAATCGACTTTGCCTCAAGTATCTCATCAAACAATTTATAAAGAGGGAGTTTCTTTTCCTTTGGCTCTCTTAGATCAAAAAAACATAATTTAAATTCTTTCTCAGTCTATGTGCTTCAAGTAATTTATTTGGCTTCTAGAGCTATTGCAAAGGCTTGGCCTTTCTTGTTTTCACAAGAGAGTTTCTCTCTTGTTGCATGCATTTGGATTTACATTGAATGTCATTTTTTGACAAGAAATCATGAAGCTAATTGGGTCCTTTTTTTCCTTGTGTAGATCTTTAAAGGGATAGGAGAGCTCCATACTTAAAAAATGTTGATTGAAGATCAAAAATCTGATTTGTGCAGCCCCAATTAGCTCACATTTGGGGCTGATTTGAGGAGAAGAGAGTTCCAAACTAATAATTCTTGTTTGCAGGAACTTTGACACATATTTGGAGCTCAGAATCAAGGAGGCCTTGGGCTTTAGAGCAAGTATTCTTTCAAGGCCTTAAAACTTTTCAAAGGTTGCCTATTTCTCCAAGAGGGTCATGAGCCTATAGAGGCTTAGCCTCTATTTTTTGTACTATTTCCTAACTTTTGTAGAAGGCTGATTTTTGTATGAAAAAAATCAGTCCTAAATTTTCAGATTTCAAAAGGCTTCTCATTTGCTTCTCATTTGCTTAGATTTCCAAGGAGAGGTTCATTTTTCATTGAAAACTATTGTAGAGTTTCTCGCTTGGTTGAGTTGAGGCCTTTGAGAGGCTCATCATTGTAACAAAGTCTCTAATAAAAGTTCAGTTTTGCTTATAGGAGCTTGAGAGAGTTCTCCAACCCTATCTCCCCATTTAGAGGGAGGATTCTTAGTTTAGTTTCTTATCTTTCCTTGCCAATCTCATTTGCTAAGCTCACTCATGCATGATTAGTTTTCTTACATAGCACTCACATCCATCTATTTTGGCATAAATTTGAAATTGGTTTATGTTTGCTACTTGCATTGGGCAAATCTATTTCAATACATGCAAATGTTATTTTCATTCAAGCAAGTATTGTTTCATTTAATGGAAAACTTAAACTATTTTGATTTATCAATCCATTTTGGTTTCACAAGTCCCTTGAGCACATTGCTTTACCATTGTCAATTTATGTGGCATCTTGGCTATTGTTGGGCATTCTTGTGTCAATTTCATTGAAGCAATTCGATATTGGTTTTATTTCTTGCAAACCAACTTGGAACTTGTGGATCTACATTGGATTAATTGTCACACTTTCATTTCCATTTGAAGACATTGGTATTGTTTACTTAAGCATTGTCTATTATTTTCAAGACCATTCCTTTATTTGGAAGCAACAACGTTCACTCAAGCATCTCACTTAGGCCCACTTTTTTGCTAATTGGCATTTCTAAAATTAACCTCCAACTTAAGTTGGTTGTATAGACTAGGGACTCTCCATGCCTATTGACTCCTCACTGTGAGATCCAGATTTCCTGGCAAGGGTGAGGTATGGGGATAAGAATTCAATTGAAACTTTTCTTTAGAATGCTCCTAATAAAATAAACCAAGAGCACATCTACATCACATTTTTACTTTACTTTCAAATGCAATTCTCCTACATATGCTATCTTGGATTTATTTGAGTCTTATTTGCAAATATCATCCTTATTTCAAGAAGCATTTATTTTATTGTGCAAGTATTTTGGATCTTTACTTTTGCAACTACTAGCTCTTTTGTACATGGAATATCCTTCATTGATGCAACATTAATTCAAAGTATTTCATGAACTTTTTACTTTGATGATCATTTAGCTCATGAGAAATTGATGTCATTATGTTGTCACTTGGGCATTTTCTTCCAAACACTATTTCCTTTATAGTTGCAAGTGATATTTAAATGTTCATCTTGGTCTCACAAATTAGATTTTGCAGGATTATTTATCATTGTATCTTGAATTTTATTTTGAGCAAGCATTTGTCTTCTACTTTGAAGCACTGGTCTATACTTTGAATACGCCATTGAAGGTTGCTCATATATTTATATGCTCATTCACATTTTTGGAATCAAGTTATCTTTGATAAGTATCCCATTCTAACTTAGGCTCCTAGAAACTCACATTTCCTTTAGTTAGCCTTCTTTTGTTGAGAAATCTAGGGCATTAACATTAGGTAATTTCTCTTCTATTAGTCACTGCTTGTGAATGTTTTTTACTTGTTTAAATTAGGATCTTCTTCATGTTAGATTATTAGTATTTTTAGTCATCAAACAGTAACCAATGCATGAACATAAATAGACAAGAAACACAGCATGTAGGCTATCATCCAGGGCTAAAACCTCTCACTCTTTGAGAGGAAAACCCGCACAAGTTCTGCTTATGGATATTCCAATTGATGAATACCAAGACCAAGACCCTTGACCTATTAACCACTCCAAGATCAAGACACTAGTTCTCTCGACTATCTTCTGCTTCTTTCTTCTTCTTTGTGACTCCTCTTCCTTCTTGCCATTACACTGAGAGTCTCCTCACTGCATGAACTATGATGGCACTAAAGCGAAGAGGCAACAAACCCTTCTCACTGTGAAAGCATCAAACTGTAAAGAAATTGAACTGTGAGCCCTTCAAAATCTTCTTCACTTGTGGCAGCTTCAAACTGAAGTGACACCGAATTCGTCACTATCATTATCATTCGAATCTCAGAGATAGCATTGATATTATTTCTGCAAAGTTGTCTTCTTATCTGAGCTCTTGTCTTCTTACAATATAGCCGATTTTGTCTCTTCTTTTGACACTCGAATTTGATAGATATATGAACCTTCTTTTACTGTGATCAGCCCTAAGCAGAGCTTCGTTGTCCCTTCATTACAAAGCTTCACCGTCCCTTCTATCCGAATTTGTCTATGTACTAGAGATTTGAATCTGTCTCTATTTTTACCCACTCGAAAAACTCAGAGAAATAGTGACCGAAAATCTACTTCTGTGAAAAAGGCCGAGGTGCCTATTTATAGTGGTTTGTCCATCATATTTAGCTGACATGAATATGTGAACGATGTGTCTCTTAAATAGGTAAGCCGATTAGATCTTCACTTCATTTGGAGGCCGACTTCAAGAGAGAGACTAGTGCTTGTCATTGGAGGGCTATCTAGACATTTTATAGACTCATATACATTGTTATATCCCCAAGAAGGGTTCTTCATACATGACATAGACTCTTTGACTTTTAATTGCCAATCCTAAGGCTCTCAATGGGAGCCATATAAAATAAAATCACTTTCTCATGAAACCCATGAAGAAAGGCTTACAATAATAATTGTATTTTCTTCATTACATCATTTACAAAAGTCACAATTACATGTCATTATGAAGACCGAACATAGTTACACTTTTCAACGGGGACCACCCCCCTTAGCTTAACTAGGAGAAAGCTTTAACAAAGAGAGTAGGTATCAGGTGACATCCATGTTACCGCTCAAACTAGAAGGGGTCCTAAAAGGGGATCCTTGAAGGGTTACTACTAGGCTAAGGGCAACAATGGAGCGATAGCCCACTGTCACCTCGACTAAGGCTCCCTACTCTTTACAGGCTTTCACCGACGGGAGGAGACCTGGTTATGATAAGGATGAAGAAATGGATGGACCAATGATAGGGCGAGGGGTGATCCTGGAAGCATATTCACAAGAGAGGCTAAAATATGTGGCTTGCTTATCTTGGTAGACAAGATGGAAGGATCTCTAGGAAGAGCTTGGGGAAAATTTCTAGGGTTAGGTTTTGAGTATGTGCCTTATGAAGGAGATCCCTAAGCCCTAGAATTCTTGTGGAAACTTGGGTTCTAGGTGATCTTTGAAGAATTAACCTTGATATTGCATGGGACCACACAGGACAAAGTGGACCCGAGGTTCGGTCAAGCGGATAGGATTTAGCAACCAATGATATGCTTGACCTAATTAGGGCGGGTAAACTTTAAAGGGAACAAGAAATGAATTTTCAATAAAAGGAAATGTAAGGATCCCAGTGAGGTTTCTAGCCTAAGGGAAACCAAGGGCAAGAATTGGTCTTTGAGCTAGGACTTGTGATATCTCAAGATCCCACCGTTGGAATCTCATGACAGTTGGAGGGCTTCTTAAGGACACACTAGCGCAATTGTGGACCAAAAATCAAAGGACTTGGATGGCTAGATCGTGAGATAATTGATGCCCTAGGTGACCTAGAGGAATAGACCTAGAGAAGAGGAAAGGGGAGAAGGAAAATAGGTTTAAGGTGATCACCTTTGGGTGGACTAGTGCCTAATCCTTTGGGGATATTGGAGTCAAGTGGAATTATGTCAATGGACCTTTGAATTTTCTAGGTCAAGGAAGCCTCAAAGACAATTTCGCTTGGCACTAGGGCAGCAACAAAAGTAACTTCAAAGACTTTATACTTCGTTTTACAAGATAAATGGCTTGTCAAGATCAATTTCAGTAATGAAACATCCCTAGGAACATTCATTCATTATAAATGGCCCATACATGAAGCATTCACTATCTAGAAACAAAATTTCCATAACTTTGCATAAGAGATGCAACAAATAAGCCCTAGTATAGCAAAATCCCAGCAACAATGTATGTGAAAAAATTAGAAAGAAAGAATAGCATTACAATGTACGTACATGTATAAGAATATATCCAACCATCCAAAAACTTGCCATCAAGAAGCTTCAAGACATATGAAAATTATCCAAACATCAAAATTCATTCCATGCTCCAAAAATTTGTCCTTCAAGAAGGATAGCGAAAATGTAAGAATTTACAGGGTAAGTTCCTCAGATAGAACACCAAAGGACATCGCTCACAAACAGATCACAGATCAATACACCAGTATTCTTGATGCGGTTAAAACCCTTAAAGAGGGAAACATTTCACGGCCTGAAGCAACGCGGCCACTTCAGGCAATTTATTAATAAAAGAAAGAAAATTTACATAAGCTTCTCTCATGAATGGTCACCTTACAAATGACCCTCCATGCTCTTTAAATAGAGATCATGGACCAATTGGGTGTTAAGCCATAGATCAAGTGTCGGTAATACCGAGGAGAGAGAATGAACAGACACATCACTTCATGTCTTAGAACATATCGTGACCGTCAGATTGTAAGTTACAAAAAGTACATAGTAAGAAAACAACTTTACCTAACTCTACATAGACCAAGTTATATTAACTATTTCCTATGTGTCGGAATATCCTAACACCCCCCCTTAAGAAAAAACTTGGATAGGATTGAAGATGTACAAATATGATGACACAATAGGAGAAGGAAGGAGGCATTAGAGCTTATCCCCCCTTAGTGACAACTTCCTGAACTCCAACCATAAATCGAAGTTTAGTAAACTTCGCCTTTGTGAGAGCCTTTGTAAAAATGTCTGCAACTTGATCATTAGTTGAACAATATTGCACTTCAAGAACATGGTCATGAATGAGATTTTTGATGAAGTGCATGTGTAGTTCAATGTGTTTGTTGCGCTGATGTTGGATTGGATCTTTGCATATTTGAATGGCACTTTGATTATCACACCAAAGTGTAGTCGGATGCTGCTACTGAAAGCCAAACTCTGACAGGATTTGACGAAGCCACAGGGCTTCCTTACTAGCTTCTAGAACGCTACGATACTCTGCTTTTGCTGAAGAAAGAGAAATGGCACTTTGTTTCTTGCAAGCCCATGTAATAGGTCCAGAACCAAGAGTGAAGACATAACCTGCAGTAGACTTTCGATCATCAGGGTCATCAGCCCAATCGGAACCAATAGAGGAGATGCTTCTGCACTGTAATGAATCCCAAACTGAACTGTACCTAGAACATAACAAAGTATTCTTTTAGCTGCTTTCCAATGACTTTCATGTGGGTTTTTCATAAATTGAGCAATAAGGCCAACAACAATGGAAAGGTCGGGACGGTTATGGGTCAGATACAAAAGTTTTCCTACAAGATGATGGTATAAGGTAGCATCAACTTCAGGGGAAGTCCAAGTGACTGAAAGTTTGGCTCCAGACTGAAAGGGAGAAGGGGCTGGCTAACAATCTTCCATGTGAAAGTGGCATGGAAGATCACAGGCATACTTGGATTGGGAAAGGGAAATACCTTCCTTGGATTGCAAGACTTAAAGACCAAGAAAACAATGCAAGTGTCCTAAGTCTGTCTTTTCAAACTGCATTTTAAGGTTGGACTTCACATGGTTTATATGGTTGGGATCACTACCAGTAACGATAAGATCATCAACATAAAGAACAAGAATGATAAGAGACTTGCCCACTTTCTTGGTGTAGACAGTATTGTTAAATAATGAATCCATACAGGGGAGGATAGTTTTAGATAGAGGAGGAATGACTTGTTATAGAGTTTTTGTGAACCCAACGTTTCGGACTACCAAGTGAGTCCATCATCAGGGGATGCGTCAATAGATATTCTCCAGATCTTAATGACACCTAGAAAAGCCAGTATCTAAAAGAAAGCTATCCATTTTGGCATACCAAGCCTGAGGGGCTTACTGGAGGTCATAAAGGGATTTCTTAAGCCGACATACAAGGTTGGAGTCTGTTTGTATAAATCTAGGAGGTTGTTCCATATAGATTTCTTCATGCAAGTCCCCATGCAAGAAGGCAGATTTAACATCCATCTGATGGACTTCCCATTTGAAAGAGGCAGTAAGGGAACAAGGCTGATAGAGTTCATTTTGGAAATAAGGGAGAAGGTTTCAGTATAGTCAATGTCTTCAACTTGTGAAAAGCCCTTAGCAACAAGACGAGCTTTATGTTTATCAACTTTTCCATCTGGTCCAAACTTGGTTTTGTAAACCCATTTACATCTAACAAGTTTTCTTCCCTTTGGAAGAGGAACAAGATCCCATGTATCATTTGCCAATAATGAACGATATTCTTCATCCATAGCTGCGTCCCAATCTTGGATGGCTTGAAGCTTCTGCAAAGGTGTCAGGATCATAATTCGCTGAAGCTTGAGCCAGTAAGGAAGAGGCTCTATCGAACTGAGAATGTGTATGTCGCTGATCTGTAAGATCACCTGCAAGAGAACCTATTGCATATCGGGTAGCACGAACCCATTTTGGAAGCTGAGGAGCTGAAGGAGGATCCTGAGAAGGTGGGGGAGGATTGTCATCCTCGCTGTCATCATCTGAAGAAGAACGTTTTCAGAAGTAGAAGGGATAAAGAGAGGTGGCACATCCGCCGAACTAGGCTCGTAGGCCGATATATTTTCAGCAAAATTTACATCTCTTCTAATGATAGCATTTTTGTATTTAGGTGAAAGAAGTATATATCCCTTGATATCTTCAGAATATCCAACAAAAATACATTTTTCACTCTTAGGTTCTAAGGCTTTATGTTTCTCATCGGGAATATGTACCCATGCTTCATTTCCAAAAACACGAAAGTGACTTACATCTGGTTTAATTGAGCTCCATGCTTCTTCTGGAGTGATATTCTTTAAAACCTTAGTAGGAGTGCGATTTACTATGTAATTTGCGCAGTTAATTGCTTCTGCCCAAAAATTAAGACTAAGTCCTTTAGATTGAAGCATACAATTAGCCTTCTCCTTTAAGGTGCAATTCTTCCTTTCAGCTACACCATTTTGTTGTGGAGTATATGGAACAGTATGTTGCATTTGAATTCCATGCTCAGTGCAAAAGTTGATGAATTTGTTGTTAACATATTTTCCACCATTATCAAATCTTAGCTTAAGAATTTGATGTTTAGATTGTTTCTCAACAAAGGCCTTAAAGGCCAAGAACATGTTAAATACTTCACTTCTCAGTTTTAAGAAGTACACCCAAGTGCATCTGGAGAAATCACCAATGAAAGTTAAGAAATACTTGTAGTCAGAGAATGAAACCACTGGAAGTGGACCACATAAATCACTATGCACACGCTGAAAGGGGTTGAGGCGTGCCAAGAGGCATGTTTTTCAAAACTATCTCGATGATGTTTTCTGAATACACATACGGAACAAACACCATCCCTGCAAGATACCATAAGAAGATCTGTCACCATATTTTCTTTACATAGATTTTGAAGGGAGTGATAGTTTAAGTGACCAAATCGCTCATGCCAAAGTTTACTCACTTCATAATCATGAGCAACAAATACCGAGGGAAGAGTTGATGACCCAAAGTTGTTAAACTTATACAACCTTGTAGAATCATCAGCAATGCCAGTAGCTAAAGTCTGTCTAGGATCTCTTAGTTCCTTAATTACAACATCGTGAGGTGAAAATTCAACGGTTTTATCTTCAGAATGAGTTATCTAATATACAAATAGCAGGTTGCAGGATAAGGTTGGAACAAATAATACATCATTAAATTGACCATTGTCTAGATGAATTGTTTCAGTCCCTACAACACTAAGAGATCTATCATCACCAACATATATATTTTTGGTGTTACAATCATTTAAAGAAGAAAACATGGCTTTGTTTTTGGCCATGTGATAAGAAGCTCCAGAATCCATGAGCCACTCATGAGA
>APFE030542328.1:15661-67624 GCA_000404065.3 Pinus taeda | reverse complement strand
TACATTTAGTGCATAACCAGACCGAGATGCTTGACAACCACATGCAGAAAGTGTTATTCCTGAAGATGAAGTTGAAGAGTGCTCCAAATGGATGTTATGCTTATTCATTGTTGCTTCCAAGGCTTCCATCTTCTTAAAGCATTTGTATTCTAAGTGGCCATCTCGATTACAAAAGTTGCAATGTCTATTAGTCTTCTTCCCTTTGTTTTTATTTGCCTTATCATTTTGTTGAATTGATTTTTCTTTTTGTTGAGACTGAAAGTGCTTAGGACCCTTGTTTGGTTTATGACCATTCTTTTTAGGATACTGCTTCTTAGGATTCCTTGAATTTGGTTGTTGTTGGGCTACTAAGGGTTTCTTAGAAGAGTTTCCAAGATTAAATAGAGCAAGATGTAAGAATTTTTATTGTTCTCTTATTAAAGAATCACAAAAGGCATCAAAAGAGGGGACTTGTAGGTTTGTCCTTGAGAAATAAAGGCTTCTCTAACAGAATGGAAGGTGGAAACAAACACAAAGTAGGTTGGTCCTAACTTAGTAAGAATGGAATAGATAAGGCTACCATCTTCATTCTTAACCTTAACACCTTCCAAGAGAAGTCTAAGGGTCTTGAACTTGGACAAAAAATCTTCAATGGAAGAAAAATTATTGGGGTCCAACGTAAACAACTCATTTTCGAGTTGATGGGCTCTAATTTCATTTTTAATTCCAAAAACTTTATTGAGTTGTTTCATTGCTTCATCAAGGGTGTCAAATTCTGCAATATGGAATCTAAGGTCTTGAGAAATAGACATCCCTATCAACCCACATGCTTGATCTTGCTTATTTTCTCATTTGATTGCCTTATTTTCATTTTTAGGTTTAGACTCTTGTCCTGAGGCTATTCTATAAAGACCTTTACTTCTAAGTAAATCCTCCATGTAGGACACCCATTGGAAGTAGTTGGTGCTGTCAAGAATAACTTGGCATGGACTTTCCATTTTAACAGGAACTAAAGCTATAGATGTTGAAACTAAGTGTTTCAATGGAAAGATCTCGAAAAATTAGGCCGATTAAAAAAAAATGGCTCTGAAAACGGCTTCCAGATGAAAAAGTTATGGCTTTTTGAAGAAAAGTTGTTGAAGATGCCGACGAAGTATGTGAATGTGCAGAAGTGAATGATAATGTTATATTTAAAAAAAAAAAAACCCTTTCCAAACTCAATCTAATTAGCTCAATTTTTTTTTTTTTTTTTTTTTTTTTTTTTGTAATGTGACCACTTTTATAAATAAGTGAAAGTCACTTTTTACAATGGTACTTTATGAGCTACCCACTAAATTGTAACTTAAATAAAAGATAAAGAGACTTTAGAATTATAAGTTGCTCATTTTTTATAATGGGTGAGAATATTTTTACATAAAGTAATTTTAAAACATAAGTTACATGTGCTTTTTGAAAAAGTAATTGAACAAAAAGAAAGACTTGAACCTAAGACCTCTATTCTCATAAAGTAACTTTGGACCAAGTGAGCTAGTTTAAAAGGTTAGTAATTTTTGGAAAAGAGGAAGGGTTTTTTTTTATTCACTGAAGCTTTGGAGTGTGTGCTTACTTGAAAAAACCCTTTTTGCCTACAAAACAAAAAAAACACAACGTAACACGGACATGCAAAAAACCAAACCTTATGGCTTGAAGTTAGCTTTCGCCAGAAACTAAATATTTTACTCAATGTTTCTGATTTTCCGAGATTACACTAAGACGTGGCGGAAAAGAGCATACGCATGAGAAAAATCATTCCTTTATGTTTCTAATTTGCCCAGATCGCACAGAGTCGCGAGGCAAAGAGCATACGCAGAAATGAAAGGTATAGATCTGATAATAAAAAATAGGGAGCTAAATAAACCGAAATAAACAGAGAGATGAATAACTAAAACTACAAACAAAGACTATTTACCTCCAGATCTTAAAAATGGCGTAGCTAGGGCTACTGAAAACCTTTTCGCATGAAATGAAAGGGGTTCCTCACTGGAACAGATGCTCCTAACACAATAGAGCAGTCCTCTTGGCCCGAAAGCAGTTAGAAATAATAGATCTAGGAAATGACAGTGGGATGCAGTTGTACCAGTTTCGAATTTGGATCACCAACGGATGCAGCCCTCAAATAGCTCTGATACCATGTAGGAATTTACAGGGTAAGTTCCTCAGATAGGACACCAAAGGACACTGCTCACAAACAAATCACAGATCAATACACTAGTATTCTTGACATGGTTAAAATCCTCAAAGAGGGAAATAGTCCACTGCTTGAGCCAACGTAGCCACTTTAGGCAATTTATTAACAAAAGAAAGAAAATTTACATATGCTTCTCTCATGAACAATCACCTTACAAATGAGCTTCTTCATGCACATTGGATTGTTGCTAAGCATGTGTTGAGATACCTACACGAGACTATTAATCTTGGATTGAGATATTCTGTCGGAGATGTGAGACTTCATGGATACACTGATGTTGATTGGGCTGGAAATGTTGTTGACTGGGAGAGCACATCAGGGTGTTGTTTTAGCCTACGGTTTGCCATGATATCTTGGATGAGCAGGAAGCAAAAGTCTATTGCCCTTAGTACGACTGAGGCTGAGTACATTGTTGCTAGCATGGCTAGCCGCAAGGCAATATGGTTGAGAAAGCTCTTTGGAGATTTGTTTGAGCAGGTACTGGATACGACTGTGATATAATGCGACAATAAGAGTGGGATCTGACTTTTAGAGAATCCCGTGTTTCACGACAAGACCTAACATATTGAGATCAGATATCACTATATCTGGGATATGGTGCAGAGAGGATTTGTGAGACTCCATCACATTTCAACTAATGAGCAGATAACAAACATTTTTACCAAGCCTTTGTCGAAAGGGAAGTTCTTTATCTTTAGAGAGCAACTTGGACTAGTGGATGTGACCCTCCAGAGAAAGAGCCATGACTGATCGAGAACACTGAGTTATGCTCTTCCCCCATGTTTGAGCTTCCAGGGTGGGAATGGAGTTTGAGAGCTCTCGGGGTTGAGGGAACTCTGGACAATAGGATATACTGTGATCCTTACCTCCCATAGCAAGTAGTATCCTGCCCAATGGTGCACGAACCCCCCCCCCCCCCCCCGGATCGAAACCTCGAAATGCGAACCGTACGGATCTGCAGGTGATCCGCTCCCCAAAACCCATCTCGGAAATTCTGAAATGTAGATCAGGATGGAAAAGACGCTTCCTGGCATGTGGGAATTGTTTCTAAATTGTCGGGACGCGTTTCGAGGGGCAGATCACCCTACCGAAACGCCGTAGATCAGAGTCGCTTCTGTACGGATCGCAACGACTCTATATGGGTCGTCAGCTGGTTCCGCTGTGCGACCCCACTAATTTTCTTTTTATTATTATTTATTTTTTGTTAACTTGTGGTTGGGCGTGGGTCTAAGTTGGGTTAAAGAAGGGAATGAAGGGATTAGAAGCCTCTTTCTCCTCTCATTTTCTCTCTTGTATTTTTGGAGAGCTAGGAGAAGAGAGGTGAAGAGAGCTTGGAGAAGAGAGGAGAGACATGAGGAGATCTTGGAGGAGTGAAGGAGGAGGAGCTTGGAGTAAGGAATGGATTCCATTTACAAGAACTAAAGAGGTAAGTGCAAACCCCAAACTCCCTCATTTTTTTGTAATTGTTTTTTGTATTTTTCTCCTCGCTCTCCTACTCTGTCCCATTCTTTCTTTTTTCTCATTTAATTGTAGGTTGTCCATCACATATATTCATATTCCAAGATGGTGTTCTTTTGGCTTCTATATATCATTCCACTTTTGGTTTTCATGATGGCAAGGGGGAGTAGGAATAGAAGGGAAGAAGAACAAGAGGATAGTGGTCCCCATATGAATGACCCAATGTATGATGAGGAGGAAGGGGATAATCCTGAAGGTAACATTGAAACACGAGAGAGGAAAGTTGCATTGGCACCCTTGTGGAACTATGTGACCAAACTTGAAGGGGGAAGAGGTGGTGGAAGCGACAAATTCTTGTCCCCTCATGGTTGTCATGGAGGAAAACCATATAGTGGTTCATATACCCGTGTGAGGAGGCATCTTTGTGGGGTGATGGACATGATGCAATAAAGGGTGTTGTGGGGATACAAATCTGCCCAAACATTTCAATTGAACAAAGAAGAAAATACATCCAAATAGAGGAGGTTGCACAAGAAAAAGGCAAGAAACAAAAAACTCAGTCTGAATCAAGTGCAACCTCTAGATTTGGTAGCTCATCTCCTCATGGTACTTCTGCAAGCTCTAGAGGTAGATCAATAGAGGATTTCCTTAATGTTGTTGGGAGGGATGATGTGGATGGAAAGATAGTCCGATTTATTTGTGCTTGCGGTGTACCATTCAATGTGCTTTTCTCTCCCTATTGGCATGATATGGTTAAGGCCATCAATGAAGCCCAAAAAGGATACAAAAGCCCCAACTATGAGAAAGCTAGAACAATGTTATTAGAAAGAGAAAAAACAAAGGTTCAAAGAGCTTTGACATGTTTTACAAATGAGTGAGTGGATTGTGGGGTATCCATTGTGTCAGATGGGTGGACAAATATTAGAAACCAACATTTGATAAATGTTCTTGGTGTTTCTTCTAGTGGTGCAGTGTTTATTACATGTCATGACTCCTCCTCCATCAGTGTAACTTCCCAAAACATTGCATATCTCCTATTGCTATCAATCAGAGATGTTGGTCCTAATAATGTGGTTCAATTGATCACTGATAATGCAGAAAATTGCAAGGCAACAAGAAAAGTTATTAAGCGTACTCATCCACACATCTTTTGTTCTGGGTGGTTGGTGCACACATTGAACCTTTTGATGCATGATATTGTGAAGCATAAAGAATGTGGATGGATTAATGAACTTTACAAGAGAGGGAAGCAACTCATTAAATTTATCACAGGGCATACAAGGGTAAACTACTTTTATGGCACTTACTCCAAGTTACAGTTGCTTAAACTTGCAAAAACAAGATTTGCAAGTTATTACCTCACCTTTAGGCGGCTAGTGAAGGTGAGACAAGCTTTACCTAATATGGTGACCTCTTAATCATGGGAGGAAATTAACACTGATAGAGATGATGCTAATATAGCCAAGGACACTATCCTCGACATGTTATTTTTGTCATAGATTAAATATGTTTTGCAATTCACCAAACCAATTTCTTACGTGATCAAGTTTGTAGATTCAAGTCGGCCAATAATTGGGGAGGTGTATGAGCAAATGGATAGCATGTTGGGGCAAATTAAAGACATTGTTGAGCCTAGAGATATCACCTTGTACAATTATATTTGTGCAAAGGTGGAAAAACGATGGGATATGCTAAACATTCCATTGCATGCCTTAGCATATGTTTTGACACCTAAATACTGTCATCCATCATGGCTTTCAACACCTAGATCCAAAGGTTCTAGAGGCTTATATGAGAGCATTGGATAAATTAGTCCCTAATAAGGAGGAGTTTGCGATGGTACGGAAACAGTTGAGCAACTATACGCTTAGCGCTGGTCCATTTGGGAGCATGCATGCAATTAGAGGTCGAGAGACTTTTTTCTTTTCTTGAGTGGTGGAACATGCATGGAGGTGCTACTCCACTTCTTCATACTTTGGCATTGCAGGTGCTATCACATGTGGTAAACACTTCTTCTGCAGAGAGGTGTTGGAGCTCTTATTCTTTCATCCACAGTGTTAAAAGGAACAGGTTGAGGTTAGATCGAGCAGAGAGATTGGTTTATGTTCACTACAACTTGCGATTATTGTCCCATTACTATGATGATGCAAAGACTAATAAAGACCTTAAGGTTTGGGACAAAAATCCAGAAGAGCCCAATTTGGAGGATGGAGTATTGTGATTATAGCAATTAGAGGATGATCTTATCCATGATGATGATGATCGAGTTGAGATGCCACCCCCATCTGGTACCTTGGTTCCCAAGTTCCATGCTTCAACACCAACAACATGGGTTTCATCTTCATCAGTTTCAGTGCCACAACTTCCACAACCACCATCTTCTTCATTTCCACCACGTGGAGGCCCACCACCACGTGTTGTTCGTGGTGGAAGGAGGAGAGATTAGTAGGTATATTCACAATTTACTACTTTTTTCATAGATTAATCTTGTAGGCTTGTTGTGAATTTGAACTTTTTTGCCTTACTCTTCCTAGTTCAGTGTGTACTTGAGTCTCAGTGGTTGCCAAGTGACCTATTTTGTAAACATTATTATTTGAATTTTGGGCATGACTAATGTTGACAGTTGCTCACTTGCTAGATAAGTTACTTGAATGTTTGATGATTTTATGATTTATTTTCTAAATGTTTTATTTTTATAATATGCTTAAAAATATGATGTATGTTTGTAATCGCTAGAATCTAGATGGTTTATGCTCGAATAATTAATCATTGATGTACAATGGAATCATGGATGCCATATATATCTTGATTTATGTAAAAATATGCATGTTTTCATGTATTCTACAACTAATTTGGTATTTGTGGTGTTTTTTTAATATAAATGCAAAAATAACATATATATATATTATATATATTTATATTTATTAGTAAACATTATGAAACGCTTCGCTTCCTAGATTTTTGAGAAATGACACTTCCACATCCCTGCTTCCAGAAAACGTCCCTGTTTCGTCTCCGCTTCATGCAACATTGATCCTGCCTATTGTCACTGTAGGGTGTGTGTGATCCTTGTCACTTATGGCAAGTTAGGTATCCTCCCCTACCATCAAGTCTAGGACTTGATAGAGTATACCTCAGTATGCATCCTACCCACAAGCTAGGCTTGCTGGGATTGCCACCCATTTGGCCAATGGGTGAGGAGAGACTTGGGTGTGTGTGATCCTTAGCACTAGTAAGTTGGGTATCCTCCCCAAGTTAGTGGATGCAGCTGTTCTACCACTTGAGTCTTGAGGATCAAGGTGGGAAGATCAACATACAATAGGATAGATTGTGATCCTTGCCTCTCATGGTAAGTTGTATCCTGCCTATTGTCAAGAACAGCAGACAATAGGATAGACTGTGATCCTTACCTCTCATGGTAAGTAGTATCCTGACTATTGTCAACATTAGTGGACAATAGGATATATTGCGATCCTTACCTCTCATGGTAAGTAGTATCCTGCTTATTGTCATTGGATATAGGGTGGCAAATTGATCTCCCCTATGATGATTCTTCTTCTTTAGATCGAGCGTGTTTAGAAGATGAGCAGAGATGAGAAGAGACGAGATATGATATGATATTGCGATGATGATGACGAGACCTTAGAGATGAGGCATATGATGCAGTTGGAAATTCCTCCCTAGTTGAGAGGAAGTGTTGAAATTTGGCAGCTGAGGGAGAAATTCCATCCTTGGAGAAGCCCTACATACCCTTAGGAGACCCCATTGGTTCTTGGAAAAATTAAATTTGCATGTTAGAAAATATTATTTTTAATGTTGGTCCATGTCACATCAAAAAGTACAAGTCGGCCTGGAAGAGGAAATTCAACCCCCAAGACCACATCTAAATAGACATCACTTGGAATCACTTGGAGGCATCACATCACACTCATTCATTCTTCATTTGGTTCGATCTTCTCTGAAATTTGTAGGTCGGAGTTGACACATGCGAATGAGAGAGAGACACTTATGTTGACCAGTGTTGACTTTCTGTTATGGGATTGTTTTGACCAACTTTGACTTGGGACATTTTGAATTGGTTTGACCTCACTCTTTGACTATCTTGAAGGCCTAGCCTAAGGATACTTTGACCAAGAATTTATCGTCATGCGTTGACTAGTTTGATTGCAGGTCTGGTTAGGGTTTGACCACAAACTTTCTCTCTTCTTTGATCGAGAGTTTAACGTTGTTTTGATTGGGTTTGTTAAGGAAGAAGGCTGCACTCATTGATTGGTTGACCGAACTGTTTGGAGTTGATTTGATTGCTGGCCAAGGAGTAGTTAGGGCTATGTTGAATGTTGTTGACTTTGACTAAAAATTGCAGAATCGAAGATTGACCAGATTTGACTCTTATGCTCATAATTGATTGGATATTGGTTCGTTGACTTGTTTGGTCAAGGATTTGACCTTTGACTAGTTGTTGATGTACTTGGACTATGTATCTCTATGTTGAACATTTGATGACAATCTAATAGAAGAAGAATTTGGATAGGATTTCCCCCCTTGTGGGGTTTTTCCTTGGTCTTTGACGAAAACTATGTATCTCTATTGTTTGTGGTTGTCTTCTTTTGTGCATATTCTTTACTGTTCTACCTATAGTTACTTATTGCTATTGTGTGATTGAAATATAATTGGATAAAGTGATTGCTAAAGAAGAAGAAATTGTTTGAGTGATTGTTGCAGCATAGCACATTGAAAAATTAACACAAAGGAAGGTATAGTTGCTTGTGTGGTGCTTGAAGGTTGATAATAAGCAATTCAATTGGCTGTACAAGGGTTTTTCAACTCTGTAATTCCAATTTACAACAACAAATTCACATGGTAAGGAAGGCCCTTTCATAGGGGTTTTGAGCTTAAAGGTGTACTCCACCAAATCCTTTAATTTTCTTCACTTCTAGGTTTTATTCAAACATTTTTTAAAGTGAAAAATCAAGTTCCAACTGGATAGAAATAAAAATCTGCAATAAGAGAAATCTGGGTTTTGACCCTAGTGGGGATTTGACCCCCTCTTATGAGTGGTATATTCCAGATTTGAATATATCCACTATTAATCATTATTTTAAGTGTTAGGTGGTTCAATTGGTTCATATTTCAATATCCTAACACTTCCAACCTATAGGCATACTTTCATTAATCATTTTAGGGCTTGAGGGTGGCCCTAAACTAGGTTATTGCTTGTTGTTTTTTTGCATTTTTATGTAGATTTGCAGACCTGAAGTTGCAGGACAGCGAGAAATTTCTTCATTTCGAGCAACATACCAAGGTATCTATCAATGTATAATTCAATATTTGTAAGGGCTCTTAATACTCATCCTTTGTGACATTCACAGTGTAAGGTATATTTATTCTTGGTTTGAGTGTTTTTCTTTGTTGGTCTACACTTCTCTGTATAAGGTATATTTATTCTTGGTTTGAGTGTTTTTCTCAGTTGGTCTACACTTCTCTGTAGTGAGAAAACATTTTCAAATTAGCCAGTTTCCTATACTAACTCCTAGAATCCATCATCCAAGAGGAATTATAAGGCACTAGTCTATTAACCTTGTGGTGGAGAATTTTTTGAGTGTAGGGAAACCTCTCATGGCTTTGTAGGAGTTAACCTTGTTACCCACCAAAATGGGTAATCCCATAGGAGAAAATTTTTTCTCCCATCTTGGACAGCCAACCATCTAACAACCCTAAACATTGCTCAATGATGATGCTATGTCACATTTCCTCTGCCATTTGCACTGGTCATGCACCTCTCACCATCTGGCATTGCCCTTGAATGAAGGTGAGCTAGCACTCAACAGGTTCTTTATCCATTTTGCCATCGAGTGCTTTTAATTAATGTTTTGGGCATTTTATCTTGGATAAAGGGGTGATCTTGATGATTGACCAATATTTATTGTAAACTTGTTCTCTCACCTTACCAAGGAGGCTAGTCTTTAGCCCTATTTTGGTGGGACCTCCTCTAAGGCCTTAGGGTTATAGAAGGGGCACTACTTGGAATACTTGGATTGAAGTGGTGTATCGGTTTCCATTTTCATACTTGACATGTTTCATCTTTCATCATTCCCTTGATACCATCTCCATCCTTTGGGTTAACTTTCATTGGTTCATTGACATTTGACACTCATATCCACGTCCTCGAGTCGAGTTGGAAAAATTTGCCCTAGAAGTTGATGTAGCTAAAATAATGAAAAAGCATAAGATCGCCACAACAAAAGAAAAAGAAAAGTTAAAATGCAAAAGATGGTTGGGACAAGTTAGCTTGTGGGAAAAAGCCTAGCATGAGCTCTACCCCCCTCATTAGGCATCACGCTCCATCTCATCATAAGGAACCCTTTCATGCCCCAACCCTAATGAGTGAGAAATTGTCTCATCTTAAGGGGTAAAATAAATGTTATATCATAAAGAGCAAGCTTTGCTTATTGATTTATGCACCATTAAAAAGAATTTTAAAAAAAGAGTAAAATTCATACCATATGGGTGGAAAAAGAAGGCCGAGAGGAGTAACTCATGCCTCCATGATTGCTCCCTCCATTACATTTATACACTCAAGATGTGGACTCTCATTATTTGGCCCCTCGAGCATGGCAATTGGCCATGAAATCTTTCCCCCTCCATTGCCACCTATTCTCACTAACACCTATGGATTGAAGGGTTGACCTTGGAAATGACACCTCCCCTTAAGGGTTGGAAGCACCTAACAAGGTTGATTACCTAACCACCTCTACAAATATAGGGAACACTTTTAAGGGATTTGGTCTAGTTAGATATTTGAAGGTGATCCTGGTTTGAAGTATTATTATGCCCTTAATAGTTAAGTAAGATCCACTTACATGCATCTATAGTTATTGTCTCTAATTAATGGTTAATTTCACTTGAGTTTAAGATGGTTTTTCCAGGTGGTTTTACACAGAGCAGTTGAAGCCTTGAGGACACATTATTCCACTCCTACTCCACATTATGCCCTTAATAGTTATGTAAGATCCACTTACATGCATCTATGGTTATTTTTTTTTCCAAAGAAAAAAGCAACTTTTTATTACCAGGATAAAAAGTTACAAGTATATGACGAGGCATTCTATTTGCTCTATAACTTGCTGATCATAGAGCTCACTGGATGAGAATATTCAGTCCAACCAAACATTTAAAGGCACCACTAAGCAGATACACGGCCTCCTCATATGAGGAAATTTCGGCCAGTGTCTGTCAAAGGTGATAAACACATAAAAAAGAAAAATTAAGACAAAACTTCAAGTGAAAAAGACCACAGCGAGAACAAAAGCGCTGACATTGGGCGGATCATGACTTCCTCCCCTTTTTCTTCTCGACCTTTCGCCATTCTCCTTGGGACGGAATTATGGTAACGATTTGAAGTGGATTTTCATCGCCGGGTTGGGGGTTTTCCTTGTTTGAATTAGAGGTGTCTAATGAATGTTGCCTTTTGGTTCCACTTATTTCCATTGGGTTTGAATTCTTTCCGGATTGTGATTCCATGGGCTCTTGTGTAGGAGTCTTCTGAATTTCTATTTCATTTGGAACTGGTTCTTCCTCTTCATATTCTTCCTCCTCGTCCGAATCTGAATGTATAATTTTTCATCCCTTTTGTTGATTACCAGTTTTCTTCTTTCTGCGGCTGTTCTTTTTGTATTCTGGACATGCATTTTGGAGATGTCCAGTTTGTCGACATTTTCTGCACTTGAAAGCTGTATTTTCATAATCTAATGACTGCATCCAGTTGCGATCTTTGTGTTTTAGTTTAATGTTTCCGGGTAATCCTTTACTGAGATCTACTTCCACACATATGCGTGCAAAAGTAAAAATTCTTTCATCTATTCTTTGTGTATCCATTTTGATATATCTGCCTATGGCGTTCCCTATGCTTGCCAGTATTTTTTGGTCCCAGAGATGGATAGGGAGATTATGAAGACGTACCCATACAGGCATTTTAGATACAACGAAAGTATTTGCATCAAATTCCGGGAACCATGGAGTTATAAAGAGACCCGAAGATCCCCAGAACCAAGGTCCTTCCTGAATCACAAGATCTCTAACTTCTGATGATTGGAATTTAACTATAAAAAACCCTTTGGAACAGAGGTGGATCTCACAATCCATAGACCATTTTGTGAATATCCAGTGAAACAGATCCAAGGGTTTGGGCCAAAATCCGTTAAAACGACATATGATGGCTAGTTTCTCATAGCTGCAACATACCTTTTCTGCTTCTGCTGTATCGATTGTTAGTTCTGGGGTTCGCTGCATTTGCTCCACTATGTATGGACTTGGTTTTGAACCAACCTGCTTTGGAATTGTTGGAGAAGCTTTCCCTCCTTGTAAAATATTCTTGTAAGATGTTCCTTCACTTCTGTGCTACTGGTGTAGATCTAGGTTGTGATTTGATTTGGATCCGCTTCCTCCTTCTGTTGATTTGCTTGTTGCTGCACCTCCTCTTAGTTTCATATTGAGAATGATTGTAGATCCTGGTTTGACTTTGTAGTCCTTTATGGATCTGGAGTCCTGTAGCGATCTGCCCCCTGCTAATAAGTGTTGCTTGTCAGCCGGGTAGCCAATCTGATTGGCAATGTTGTTTTTCAAATCTATTACATTGTCTGTAGCGTAAACCCAGGTCAGTGTTGTATTCCCTGTGGGTGTTCTTATGAAGATTTGAAAGCGCTTGGGAGTTTTCTCATCATAGCTGGCGATCTGCATCCACGGGCTAGTTTTGTGGTCCTCCCTTTCCACTGAAGTGGCTTTGATACTTTCCAGATCCGGCCCATCCAGATCTGCATCAGATCTTTGTAGAACCTTGATCTCATGAAAATAGCTGTGGATCTGCCTTGCCTTGAGGAACCCATCTGTGGCTGATCTATGGCAAGAGGAATATGCAGCAAAAAAGATAGATTTGTTTCCAGATCTTGGCTTTAGCACTGCCCGAGGCCCAAGATCTAATCGCCCTGCTGCAAGAAAGCTTTGATCTAGCCCTCAGAAGCTCCTCCCCTCCGATTGCAGAAAGACGGCAACAGTTTGAACCCTCAGATTGGTCTTGAGATCTTAGGCAATCGCCCTCACCAGGCGCTGGAAGGGGAATAACTCAGTGTTCTTCTGGTGCTTTCGGATCTCACAGAGGGCAACAGTACTGAACCTGAATCGGTGAGGCTTCTTTACTCCTCTCGTCGCTGGGATAGACTTCAGCGCAGCCTTCGTTGCAAGTTGCTTCCACGGTGCCTTCTTGCTAGTCGACTTCTAGGCTGTCTGCTTCATGCGGGCCTTCTCTCCGTTATTGCTCGAGCTAGCACCATCGCGGAGCTCGATCGCATAGGCCCTCGCAGAAACCCTCGCCATCGCAGTTTTTCATACCTTCTCCTCCTTCGTAGTGCTTTACAGTGACCATGCATCTATGGTTATTGTCTCTAATTAATGGTTAATTTCACTTGAGTTTAAGATGGTTTTTCCAGGTGGTTTTAGACAGAGCAGTTGAAGCCTTGAGGACACACTATTCCACTCCTACTCCACATGATGCCAAAGCCATATTAAACTTCTGAAGAGCATGATGACCTTGCAGATGCAACATTGCCCTTCTACAAGAAAAAATTTGGGCACTTTGGTGATATTAGTAGTTGATGGACATTCCAAAGCACCCTCGAATGCTAGAATGTTCAGCTCATATTGCTTAGAATTGAGGATTCTTGATGATGTACCCAATGGGCCCAACATGCCCCCAGGCTGGCCTTGACACTTCTTGATGGGCATGACTTGATTTGGAGCCTAAACGATATTGATCATCCCCGGGATGATTAAGGAGGGCTTGGAGCACCTAATGGAGCCCCAACATTGGAGAGAGAGTACACTATGTTGTTTAGATAGCAGTAGCACCCATGGAGATGATGCAGGGCACCCAAAGTTGGCTTTTGGACACATGGAGATACTTTGAGGTTTGATTGGAGGATCCTTCCTCAAATTGAGGTTGATCATGATGCTTAGAGGCACATACAACCCTTCCATTGTACGTTTGGAACATTTTGAGCCCAAAAATGGCATGACGTCATGCTTACTAGGGGATTACAGCTCACATGTGTGGGAATTTATTCGTATATTTCATTGTTGAGCTAGCGGGTTGGCTTGTAACCCAATTTTACTTTATGTCTAGTTAAAATCAAACTTGTTTTAGGGATTTTAGTGAATTATTAGAGGTGATAGACCTCATATAAAAAGTGGATCACCTCTTCTCATTTATCATCAGCACATTTGTGGATTCCGACCTCTTTAAAGAGATTTAGGTAGCCTATTGTACTTCGTTACTTGAGGAGATGTGATCCTATGTGGAATTTTCTATTGGAGGCTAGTTTTTGTGTTGGAAACATCTCTTTGGGATTGAAGGACGACATGTTCTTGGATAACTTGTGAGTATTTACTACATATCTTTTATGGTTTTACTTGTAATGAAATATTGTTAGGGTTTCTATTTGTTCCTTGTCTAAATGCATATGTTTATTGAAAATTCTTGGTAAATTGTTGTATGTTTAATATATATTCCTTGAACTTCCAAAAGAACCTCCTAGTGAGTAATTTTTATAGTTAATATCTCCCCTCATAAAAAATTACCATTGGTAGAAAGTGAAAGCTAGGGTTTTTCCCTTACTCGATGCAAAAATTTGATATATTTACAATTGAAGTTTCTAAGACTCCATCACCCAAGTAGGGAAAAGGCACTGGGATCCTATTATGATCAAAACTCTTCAAAACTTTTACCTTTTTCCTCTTTTCTCACTTTTTTTACCCTTTAATAAAGCTACTAGTGATAGGGCAAGGGCCGAATTCAACTAAGGCTTGTCTTTGTGCAATGTTGGACCTAATTTGGCACATTCTCACCTTGTTTTACTTACCAAACTCAAAAAATAGCTTCTTCTTTGTTGGGAGTTTCCTTATTAGGGATGACGCCATCAACCCTACGCAATTTAGGGCCTCCTGAAATGCAAGTTCAACAAAAAGGCTTCAACTTAGGGCTTGTTGAAGGTTTTTCATTCCATATTGTTGATCATACCCTTTAAGAAAATCTTTTCCTAGTGTTTGTATGCCTAGATGCATTGTTAATGAAAAACATCTTGAAACCCTAGGCTTCAAGTGTTATTCTCTAGGTTTCTTCATTGGTACATTGTTCCTTTACATAAATAATTGTGCCCTAATCCTAGTAGGAAGTACCTTGATCAAGTCTCTCCCCCACATCACCTTGATCCAATTGAATTAGAATTCCTTTAGGTGATATAAACTGGGAAGCCTCCCATGAGGTGAAATTCCACTAAAGTGCTTGAGGTGGAGTGCTAAGGTGATAATGGTAGCTACCTCATTGTTGTGTCTTAGTTTAGTTCTCACCTTGTGAGGTTACTCTCAATGCCTGCTAGACTTTGAGGCAACAATCCTAAAGAGTGGGGACTTGTGTCAAGATAATAATGGGCACTTGTTTTGTGTGGCGCCGCATAAGCATCTTATTGGACCTTAACAAGATTTTTAATTTGGTTGATAATAATTCCTTCTAGTTATTATGATTCCATGTATTATTTCCTAGCTTAGAATGGTGTTGATAATTCTGACTTGTTTGTTAGATTGTTGGAACAGAGATATGAACCTTTATTATCTATAACTGAGTAAAAATCTTACTTTCTTGCTTCTCTAGCCATGGTGGGACATAATTCTCCTCAAATAAATATGTCTTGGGCTAGGCTACAAGGTACTAAAAGGGATCAAGGTAGGTAGCATAATCATATCACCTTCATAATTAACATTTTTCTCGAACTCCCTCATTTCCATCTCATCCATGTAGATTTGTAATCTTGAATTTATGAATAGCTTATCAAATGTCACCATGAAAGTCTCAATTAAAGATTCGAAGGAAAAAAACGATGAAACCTCAGTTAAATCAAAGCCAAAAATAAAGTGATGAGATGTAGAGAGCAAAGGAAATGAAAAGAAATGTATACTACATTTAAAGAAACACACCCTAAATTCCTAGAGTTTAATGCCCATATAAAGAAAAAAGGACTAAGAAACTAAAAAAATATATCAAAAAAGGGGAAGAAAAGGTTGCCAAAGTAATAAAAATGAACAAAAGAGCTTCCTTCTCAAAGGTGTGCAACAAATAAATGAAGACTCCTAGTCAAAAAGACTAGGTGGACAAGAGACAGACCTAGTATATCATTTCATGACTTTGAGAGTTGTTTTATTAGTTTTTCTTAGTTTCCTTCCACAAATTACATCACCTTTACCTATTCCTAACCAAGAAACTTAGATAAGATAAGATAAGATAATTTTATTAATGTCCAATGGATGACCACAAAAGTAGGTCAATGGGACTAAAGGATACATCCAATATGAGCACAATGTGGGATTAAAGGATTGGCACACACAGGGTATGGGCCCATAGTCACCTTGGCCCAAACCCCCCTCTTTAGGTCCAATGCCGTCCTTAAAGGCCAAGGGAGGATTCCCACTTGATATCCCAACCAACCTCAGATAAGTTTAGTTCCTTAAATGGGGTCAAGAAGAGGTGGAGGAGTTAATCATGAAGGTTGTCCAACTGATTTCCGAGTGTGAATATGCAACAGAAAACTAAAAATAAAGACACTGCATGCATTGATGTTAAATATGGCATGTAAGTACTCAAAAATGATGTAGAGAAAATGTCCTAACTAGCTATGGAGTTATTTTTAGGTTTGTGTTGTTGTTTAAGGGGGGGTACAAAGTAAATCATTTTGTTGCCCTATTAAAATGGACTGCAAAACCTATAATAAACAACATGGACAGCAACATCTTTCACTCAAACCGACCACCCAATAAATATCAAAAGAACTTCTAGATCAACGATATAGGGGTGGGGAGTTTAAAAGATGAAATATAAGTCTTGTAAAACTACTTCCAACCTTGGACAACAGAAAATTGCAGTTTCCAGCAAATTGGAAATTGTATTTCTGTAAACTAGGGATCAAGTCCCATTGGGTACTATGCCCAAAAAATTTTGATATTTAATTTACTTTGAAAACAACTGGAAATAGCTGTATCTTTTACTCTAATTTGATAAATCAGCAATGTAAATTCAATGTAGAGTCTAACTACAGGGTTCTAAATGATTTACCTGTTAGGAACTGAAAGCCTTGATATTTGTTGTAGATTTTGAGTTAGAACCAGCAAAATGCTCGTATCTCCACTAAAATAACTAGATACACAAGGGTAAAGATATGCAATATTAATACCAATTCAATGTATCAAACCTTGGCTTATATTTTACTTTGTTTTCAAATATCCTAAGGTGAAACACTTGCTGTTTATGATAAGACAGTTAAAAAATTAGCAAGTAGAAATTACTACTATAAAATAGAAATTAAAAGTTGACTATTTTAAAATAGAATGGTTGCTGCAATTTATACCATGTACGAAAAGAAATATATTGATGGGTTCTGAAACACGTGCCTCCTTAAGTTGATATTGCAGTTTGTCAGGGAAGTGCTTGCTTTACAAGAAAAATTGCCCCACTTGTGACTTAATAATTCTCTCTTTCAAGACCCAACTAGGAGCTACTCGTAGGGTGGCATTCTCTGGCCTTTAGTTTGAGTGTTTGGAGTACAAGCTCCTTTCCTGGTTGAAGCTTCCTACTAGAATGATCCAACTCTTCTTGGAACAAGCTACCTACCAACAAAAAAACATAGTGGACTTTGTTTGTTTCCTCCACGTGACTATATAGCCCTTCGATGGCTCAAATAGTTAGTTTTTGTGTAATATTACTTGTTAGAAAAATTATTAGATTAAAACCGAATACAACAATTAATCAAGAAAAGAAACTATAGTAAAAACCAAACCACACAATGTACAAAATGAGCATAGATTTGCAAATGAAAGTTCTTTATTGATGTCACTTATCTTGTAAGACAACAAGAACCTCTTACTAGAGGGGAGGCTAGCCTTTTATAAAAGAATTCTAATGGTTGGATAACAGCTAGTGGGAAAGAATCCTCGAAAAATTTTACCAAGAAAAAATGTCAGCCCACACTAATATTCATTCTTAACACTAAACATCTACACAAATGGATATTAATTCTAACAATAGTTCTAAGAAAGCACCTTCACAAGCTCAAGCTTTGCAATAGCAGTGGATGTATAAAGGATAACGTTAGAGTTGGGAGACAAATAAGTTGACAGCATCAGAAGTTATAACACCATCAAAATATATGTCATGAATATCTAATCATAGTCTATATTGGAATAGCTAGCTAGACTTTAAGGAGTTGCTAAAACTTCCCTGATCCATGGTTATTTGCTTTCATCTCTGCCTTACAAATCTTTTCTATCCAATTTAATTTTTTTGAAACTGCTGATCTTTGCAGTTGCCTCACCCAACGTCTTACCACCGCATTTCTATTTTTTCACCTCTATAACTGGATACTTCGAGACTTGAAATTTTCTTGCTTCATCTTTGCTTCATTGGAATTTACCTGAACCCAACTTTATCTGGAATCTTATGAATCCTGCCCTCTCCTAAACTTCCAGTGCATCAAAGTCCATTTTCCTCGTGGAATTGCTGCTGTTATATTTTCAGTTTCTCTTGAACAACTGTACACACTCGACTCCTTAACCTGGATGTCACATCCAGCAACTCTTAACAGCTTTTACATAAACAATTCTAATATACTTTTGCTTCTTTTGGCCTTCTGCCGACATTTTCTCCTTTGCATGTGCAAAAGAGTCACAGAACCTTTTTTCACCTCAAAGATGCAATTTTTTTCCCTAGACTTCTTTGACTATTTTACTCTCCCCCTAATGATTTCCACATTGATAACGTACTTGAATTCCAAGTCGTACTTTTACTTGCGTTACCTTAATTGGAACGAAATTATTTCTTAGATCAGGCATGGGTGTTATAACATTTCTTATTGTCTTCTAATTGGAACGAAATCCTTTCTTTAGATCAAGCATGGGTGTTATAACGTTTCTTATTTTCTTCTAATTGTAACGAAATCCTTTATTAGATCAAGCATGGGTGTTATAACATTTCTTATTGTCTTGCACACATCATCTTCATGTCTGTAAAGTCTAAAACTGTCCTTAGATTGTGTGCTGGATACCATCATATGTACATACTGAACCGTTGACGTTTCGCTGGCATTATCATGCAAGCACATTCTCCACCACTTTATCACCTTATACGTCATTGACTTCTGAAACAATTTGGTGTGTGTGAGAGCTTGCCAATTGGCTTTGACTCACTATTACTTGAATGGCAGAACTCATCGCGCACTTTGGATGATAGTAGATAGAATAAATACCTCTTCCGCCATCTAATCCCTCTTCCACTGTCAGTTTACTGTTAATTAATTTTTCCTGTAAAATTTAATATTGCTTCTATATTTAGATCAAAGGGTATACTACTTGCTTATATATATATATATATACACACACACGTTCATATATATATACACACGTTCAACAATGTAGTAGGAATATTTGAAAACAAGATTTCTTCATCTACAAAGGATTTTATAAAGAGCTTAAAGACCAAATCTCAATAATGTGATTAATCCGAAAGACAATTTCATTATTTAAAGAGCTGGTTAATATTTTCTTCCATATAGAGCTGTTGGTATTTTTTTTAAGTTCTTACACAAATATGCTTTTAAAAAGTTCTCTGGAGTGCATCCAAGTGCTAAAGATTCAGTTTGTTTTCCAGTTTGTTTCTCCATGATATAATTTTCTTAATCAATTATTGAAAACTGTCAAATGTATTACTAAGTTTTCTTGCTTGAGTTAATCATGACATATGTCACTATGTGTCTGTGGGCCCATATCTGATTTACTAAGGATGATGAGGCATATAAAGTTTAAACAACTTATGTTTTTGAAACTCATATTTCTTTATTGTGCTGAAAACACTTTCTACAGCCTACTATAGTAGGGAGATGTGTAATTTTTAATATCCACCTACATAAAATATATATTATAATGTCAACTATGACATTATATATATATATATATATATTAATAAATTAAAAGTAAAAAAATTATGTTGGTTAAAAGGTTTTAATGGTGTAATTTCTTTCATGCTCAACATGGGAGTTGAATATGACTTAAACATATATATGTGTATATTTATTAAAAAACAATTTAGGACTTAACTCCGGATCTATTATCTATAAATAGGGATAAGTCTTTCAAGGTGGGAAAAAAAAAATTGAAAAAAATTAAAGAAAAGTTTTGCACCTTAAGGTATATGATTTCCCTCAACTCAAGATTGATCTAGAGCTTTAGACCTAACATGGATGGACATTGGTTAGTAAATGGAGCCCAGAGAAGAGAGTTTGAATATAAGTGTCGCTTGACCGAGATGCATGCATCATTGCTTGAGGGAATTCCTGGACTAATGTGTTCAAGCTGCATGATTCAGTTAAATCATATATAACGACATAAAAGCAGTGGCATAGAAATTGTATTCAGCAATTTCGGCTTACAATTTATTACACTACTGAGCCTGACATATGTAGAGACAAAATGTTAAATGATTATGTAAAGACACTGTTAATTCAAATAAACTCACAAATATTTCCTACAAAATGTTAGAATTTTAAATATTTTTTCAGACATTCCTATTTTATAACTACATTCGACAATTCTTCTTTGCTCCTCATTCCCATTTGCATGTTCCCTTCATTTCCAGTTTCAAGCTTTTGCTAGAGATTATCATCTTTTAATTAAATCTCAGGGACCCAGTGAAAGTTGTTTTTGTGAAGCTTGCTTAACCAAAAGTGCAGAAACTAAATTATGAACTTTCGAATCCTATGAGTGAAAGGCATTGAGCAGAAGCCAATTATGACTGGTTATAACTTTTTTTGTGCTTTTCAAACAAGCTTGCTACATAACATAGCTGTAGAGTATATTCTAATTGTGAAAAAATTGATATATTTATAGGTGGATATTGTGGATGCTGAGAGCTTCATTTTCTTAACAGGTGATCTCGAGAGGTGTGAAAACAAAGCACGCGTCATTGTGGATGTCAGAGATGTTGCAAAGGCACACATACTTGCTTATGAAATCCCTTCTGCAGCTGGAAGATATCTATGTACAGCTCACTCAGTAAAAACCAAGGAATTGGTTGACATTCTTAAAAGGCTTTATCCACAGTATAATTATCCCAAAGAGTGAGTGACTTTCAACCATAAACCTGATATGAGGATTCTTCATGAATTATTCTGGATTAGTAAGCTAAATAATTTGTACCTCGCAGTTATGTTGATGTAGGATTGGATTCGTCAGGTGTTGAACAACTTTCCGGAAATAAACTGCGAGAACTGGGTTTGGAGTACATGCAGTTGGAACAGACACTTGTTGACATCGTTGAGTGTTTCAAACATAAGGGTATTTTGAAGTGAAAGAAATTCACATGTCAGCTAGATTGTAATTGCTGTGAATGTTGCATTATTTTAAAAGGGTAAAAAATATTGTCAGGGGTTTATCAGCAAAGTAGGTTCCTTCTTAAGAATTTGAAATCAGGGAAGATTCAATCTTTTGTGATTTGATTGTACGTTGGCTAATCGAAGATGCAATCTTGCATGTGTGTCAGTGAATTGAATTGAATTTGATTAAATTGTCCACGAGGCTAACTGGCTTATGGGAAATTATGTGTCTTCAAAGATATTCCGTTTGGTTTCTTTTGGCATTGGGCTGTTCGCATTGGGAGCTCATGGCATTCCGTGCCGTGATCCTTCCAACTCTTTGACTTTGATTTTCCTATGTTTTGCTTTTTTTCGTTTTGGCTTGACCCGAGTTTTAACCTTAAACTTTAGTAACACTCTAACAGTAATTACACTGTAATAGTCAATTGAGCTGCACCGCGGGCTCCATGTTTTGATTATTTGAAGGAGTATTAACCTTAAACTTTAATAACACTGTGATCTTAAATTTGAATAACACTTTAATAACACTGTGATCTTAAATTTGAATAACACTCTGATAGTCAATTGAGCTGCCCTGTGGGCTCCATGTTTTGATTATTTGAATGAATGAATAAATGATATTTTAATGTCCATGAGATTAAAAATAGTCTATGGGACTATTAGCCTCCCTGTTTTTTGCCTTTTGCAATTCAATCTTTTTCTTATTTAAACTGATGATGAGCTGACCCAACTTTTTAACGGTTCCTTTACGGAAAAGACTATGCCAAGGAATTGATGCTAACATACTGCCATAGCTGTCCCTGATGTCTCTGAACGCATCACATTTCAAAATTAAATGCTTTTCCGATTTCACTGCCCCATAAGTGCAAAAAGTACACACCCATTCTTCCCGCTTATTTAGGTCTTTTCCTCCGTCTTGTTTCACACCGAAGTTGATGTGAGTTAGTTCTTAATTGAGCAATAAGAATCTTTGCTATCCACGGAACGCTGACTCCAATGTACTTTTTTCGCTGGAGATCACAAGTGGGGTTGAATCTCTGAACATAGTACTTCTTCTTTCTACCCAAATCTTTTCCCCATATATGCTTACTGAACTTCTCCATAACAAAATTTTTTAACTCTTTGTTATTTGTGAGACATACATTGAGGTAAATATTCCATTTTTGCATCCATTTGTCTATCCACGATTTCTTTCTCTCACTCATGCCTTCATTGAAGATAACTTTCAGCCATCCACCCACTCCCATTTGCTCAATTATTTTTAGATACCTTATAAGACGCACCATAGCAATTGTTTTGATGGGAGTTGCACCCGTTTCACTCAACATTATCTCACAAGGAACTGAACATTTTATTTTGAACTTGCTCATGATCAAGCAGTTTTGGATTTTCTCAATTTGTTTCCATTTCGAAATAGGAATGTTGTTAGCCCACAATTCACATCCATATAATATCACTTGACAAACTAGGAGTCCAAAAAGCATTTTAATCGTTTTCCAATCCCATAACTCTACCTCTCTACCTCTGTTTTGAAAGGCATATAATGATTTCCACCCTCCTAAAATTCTCTTATTTCTGCAGTCCTCTCAATTAAGCTTGTTGTTGAAATTGATCCCGAGGTACTTGTATTCATTTACTTCTTCAAGAATGTTGCCTTCAAAGAAAAACGCATGTTGACTTTGCTTCCTTTTATTAGAGAAAATCATTATTTTGGTCTTACTAGTATTGACTTGCATCTCCACTGCTTTATAAAAATGCTAAAGGTCATATAGATGCATCTGCAATCCAGGCCGATTTAGCAATTAATACAAGATCATCGGCATATAAAAAAATCTTTATCATAAGCTCCCCCAACCGAACACCATCCCCACCTTGCAGATTTAGCCACTCTTCCAATTTGTCAATATATAAACCAAAAAGGGTAGGGGATAAAGGGCAACCTTTCTCGACTCCAATGTCACTTCTAAAACTCCGCTGAAGTTCTAATTTTGACTTTCACCTCTTCGTAAAGCCTATGGAAAGCAACTCTATTGTAAAAGAATTTCAAGTTCTTTCATTCTACACCACAACTTATCTCTAGGAACCGTGTCAAATGTCTTTTTGAAGTCAACAAAGTAGCGAAATACTTCTTCTTAATGTCACTTCTAAAACTTTCTAAGTGTCCGCTGAAGTTCTAATTTTGACTTTCACCTCTTCGTAAAGCCTATGGAAAGCAACTCTATATTGTAAAAGAATTTCAAGTTCTTTCATTCTACACCACAACTTATCTCTAGGAACCGCGTCAAATGTCTTTTTGAAGTCAACAAAGTAGCGAAATACTTCTTCTTTGTCCCCCCCAAACTTTTCAATAATGTGTCTCAGCGTGATACCATGGTCTATTATAAAATGCTTCAGTTTGAAACCCGTTTGTCCTTATGCCCTCTTTTCTTTTACTTCTGCGCACTTATTGATTCTATTTGCTACCATGTCATTGAAAAGCTTTGCAAACAAAGGATTGATCATGATGGTTCTATAGTTAGAAGGATTATTAACGTTTCCACTTTTAAAAAGGGTTATTGCTAGACTAATTGTCCAATCTCTTGGGAATCCTTGCCTCCACCTCCTATAATGTGAAAATGGTAAAATGCATTTTGACTTTGATTTTATTAATAAAAGCCTGTGCTTTGATTTTTATTTTTTCTTTTTCTCACAAAGAATTTTAACCTTAAATTTATAACATTGTCGTCACCCATTGAACTACCCAACTTCCATATGTCTTGATTATTTAAATAAACGGTAAGTTTTAATTAAAAATTTTAATAACATTGTCATCAACTTCCATATGTCTTGATTATTTGAATGAATGGTGAAGTGCATTTTATTTAAAAGCCTTGACCGGCCTGCCTAAGCCTAAAATGGAATGAGAAATTCATCGAACATTCTTCCCCGATGAGAGACACAACATTATTCCAAGTGCATCATCAAATATTCTTTCCCAATGAGCAACATAACATTAGTCCAAGTGCATCATTTGGACATGGAGATGTCAATATGGCTTATGATAAACATGAACTCAGCATATCGAAGATGTTTCATAAGCTTTTGTCATATTCTTTTTCACAGATATATCAATAAATAGTTGGTGTCGCATTATATATCACTATCAACGTATAAACCTATAACTTCTTGTGGTAGGTTATACTTCATATTGTGTAAAGTTTCACATTGTTATTTTCATAACTTCTTGTGGTACGTTACACTTCATATTCGGTAAAGTTTCACATTGTTATTTTCATTACATTGATGGACTTTGTTGTTGGTATTTTTGAGCTTTTGGGGTACACACGTTCTTTTTTTGCTCGGAGATTTTATTTATTGGTTGAGTGGATTTTTTTTAGGTGGGAGAAGATTTAGTATTTTTTAGTGGATGATCATGCTTATGGTCTTCTTATGGTCGTGGATGTTATGTCCATGCCTTGGGATCGCTCTCTTGACATATGGATGCTTGTCATTATCTATTTTATCATCTTTTTTGAGCATAATAGAGATCTTGCATGATGATGATGTTGATTTGGGGTGGCATTGGATGTGCCTTAAACCTCAAATTTTGCAGGGAGGCTTGGGCACATAGATTCCAAAGAACCCAAAAATTATTTTGGGAAATTCCACGCAGAGACGATTATATTAAAATAATTAATATTTTTAATGGGGTTCTTAAGTCTAAACTTAGGAAAATAAAAATATTAATGAGTATTAATCTAATCAAGGGTGAAACTTTTAGAAAAAGACACGGATCAAGCCAAAACGATATGATCTTTTGATTATGATTTAATCTAGGGCGTTGGTTGTCCAACATGAAGATATAAGAAGGGGCTTGAAGGTCGTTTGGAAAACACACTAAGAGAGATCAAGGAAATCGATTTTCTGAAGTGAGAAGTTCTCAAGAGGAAAAATCGATTGAGGATATCTCTTGCAATAGAGGGGTAGTGAGAATCCGGAAGGAGGAATTTTCAGAGAGTACGAGGCAGAGGGAGAAAAGAAATATGTATAGAGGAACGTTGATGCTAGCCCTCGCAGTGCTGACACAGAGGCAACACAGTCCTTGAGGGGAAGCCGAGTTTCCTACTAAGGGAAGTCAAAATTCAGTGGTTGGAAGTCAGGGTGTGAGTCCGGAGGGCGGAAGTTCGGTTTTCTCAGCCAACAGATGATTCGTAAGAGGGGTAACGTAATACCCAGAAGGGGTGACGTAGAAACTATCAGGGGTGACATAGTTCTTCACAGAGACCACGTAGAGGGTGACGCAAAGCCTCCAATCTAGCAGGATCAGTGACTGATTCTCCAGTGACAGGGTGAGATCATTTTACCAGTTTTTTGTTAAGTATTCTCTCTATATCAGATTGCTAGTTAAGCATCCTAGAATTGTACTCAAATTTTCTCCTACACAATAATAAAACCCTCAGAGGTGTTGCACTGATTTTCCCGCATTGGGTTTTTCTGGGGACTTTTGTCCAAAAATAATAGTGTCCTATGTGTTTGTATTTCCTTGCTTAGTTTCTATGTTTCAAAATCATAGTTTCTATGTTTCAAAATCATATTTAATTTGGTGTAGGTTGCTTCAGTAATTTAATTCAATGTTTGAAGACGAAATATGAAATAAGCTTGTAATGTAATTTACAATCTAGGTGAAGTAGATTAAATAACTAATGTAGTCAATTTTATCTATGTGAATGTTAATTACTTAGGCACCCTACTTCATTTAGCAACTTTTCACACTTGGGGGAGTCTATTTGGAAGAGGCTTGGGCTTTTATGTGTAGCTCTCCCGCTTTTGGCACAAATTTCAAGGTGTGCATGTATTATTTTGTTATTTTGGAGAGGATGGCACATTTTTCTAGAGTGGACCTCCTTGGTATTGAGAAATCCATTAGGGTAGCATTAGGAAAACTTATTCTTGATTTCTCTTACTTGACATTTACTTGTGATATTATATTTTTCTTCTGTTGATTATGTTAGTGCTCTTATCATCGAATAAATGCCAAAAACATGAATATTGCAAAAATGAACACAAGATGCAAGCACTCAGCCAAGGCAAAACCCCTCTCTAGGGGAAAACCCAAAGAAATTCTTCTCTTCTTTAGAATCAGATCAAATGAAACAACCACGACCGTTTGACCAAGACATAGACTTCCTTCAATCCATCAAGTCAACCTCCATGTAGTCAAGTCAAACTTCAATCAAATTCTTCACAAGTCAAAACAAATCGTTCTCCGAAATCTTAGTCAAACATTGTCTTTCCCTCTCTACATCATCTGAAGTCTTAGCCTACAAGAGAACGAACCTGCAGAAACCCTAGCTCACACATGTGGCAGAATTTCGGCTCCCAAAGGTCTCTTCCTTCTTCATTGTGGTTATTTCTTCTTTTGTAATGATAAAGACTTCTCATTAGACTTCTTTGCACCTCATTCTTTACCTAAAAAATTGCAGATCGAATTCAAGCATGGATGATCTCATAATAGGTCGACTGCTCAGCTATTCATATTGGTTTGAGGCTCCTCTATGAGGTCGACATGAAGTAGGCAAGTCGACTTGATGGAGGAGCCTAATCTTACTATATTCTCTTTTACAAATATATTTTTCAATATACAAGGCCCAAGAAGGGTCTATAACATGATGACATGGACAATGACTTATGACTCAATCCTAAAAGCCTTCAATGGAGTCTTGACGTAGAAAAAAAATACATATAGCATGAAACCCATGCTTGTAAATAAATTTTATTTTTCTTTCCTTTTGACAAATACATAATAATTACATTACATCAAGACTCAAATACAATTATGAAGACCGATACTAGTTACATTTCTCAACGCTCCCTTTTAACTAGGGAGATATTCATAATTGTTTGACCAGTACAAGGTTGAATTAAATTTGAAATGTTCTTAAGAAGAGTAGAATAGTATACGCAATACTAGGGATGCCCTAATTGCTAAGGTATCCACCCAACAAGGACTAAGGTGTCATCTAGGCATTTTCCACTATAGGTACCATCAAGCTATAGCTCGGGTATCCATCCAACAGGATACCATCGAGGCCTCCATGCCTTGACACTAATCCTTACAAGGATCCAAGTATCAATACTAAACCAGAGCTCCACACAATACCCTCCCGCTGGGATCTAGATATCGACTGAGATCTCAATACTAACCAGGCCACGATGTCCTCCCAAGTACCATCACCATCATACTGGCAATTTTATGGTACTTCTTCTCTCTCTCTCAACCAAAATAGATACATTTATCAATACACCAACTTTTCAGGAAGAGATCAACACATCTTCCAATCTAAACATGCTCCTAAAACTAACTTCTTGTTGGGAAGAGATTTCTTCAACACATTAGCTACTTGTTCATCTGTTGGCACATATTAAAGCTCCATAACCCCAACTAGTATCAAACTTCCAATGTATATGTTCTTGTATGTTAGCATGAAACTTTGAGGTCTTCAACTATTCTGATGTTTCTTAGGTCATCACAATATCCAAATACATCTCGATGGAAGCTTCCTTCTTCGACTTTTTCAGCAGCATCAAACACATCCTCGTCACTTTTCAAAACATCCAATTCTTGTTCACAACTTCATCAATCACAAACACGACTTTATTAATCACAAATAGCCACATGTAGTGCTTTAGCCTTTCTCCGGTCTTCATTCCTTCTTCATAGTCTTTATGATAGCTGTCACAACATGTCCTCCCTCTGAACTGGGGAGATATACACCTTTATCCAAGCTTCTTCTCTACTAGGAGACAAATTCATCAACTTCAGCCACACAGGATCTTTCTTTCGCATCATCACATCATCGGAGAAATTCAACATTCTGGAACATCATTTCTTCTACCTTCACTTGGAAACAAGGTCATTAGTAATGTATACTTCAATGTTACCAAGATTCTTACAGCTCCCTCTTTTCATCATTCTCAACATCATCATCAAGTCATCATCAAGTATGAGGTAGGTGTACCTGCAAATCTTCAACAACAAGTTCAACCAAGCACAAATATAGAGCATGAAGTCAACTTTATCAATATAGGGTTCACATGTTGACACAATGGGAGCATAATAAATCAAACTTTAGATGTCAAAACATAAACCTAGTTAGGTTTGCAATCAACAAGGGTTACACTTTTCATGCCCTAGATCTTCACAACAATCTATGCTAGATTCCTCTACCAAAACTAAACTTTAGATATTAGCAACTAAATTTAATCACAACGAAAGAATTTTACATCTAGGGTTTCATTATCATGCATTAGAACCTCATATCAATCTTCTACTACGGTTTTTGACATAAGCCCTGGATACAAACATCAAAACTTCAATGATATATATTCAACAATTTTGACCAAGCTAGGGTTTCAATCATACGAAACACATACACCTAGGGTTTCATTCCTAGGATCTTACATTAACTATTACAAGGATTTTTCCATAAACCCTAATTCACCAAACCCTAAAAATCTAGGGTTTCATCATATATCTTAGACATCAACAACAAGCCTTTAAAAACTAGGGTTTCATAACATCAACAAACCCTAAACATCAAGAGAGTATGATTTCATCATATGTCCTTGTTGTAGCGGCTACAACCACCCTCCAAAATTTTGCCTTAGCTTCGTTTTGGAGCCTCCCTACCAACCATCCTTAGTAGCATGTCTTGCACTGTCAAGTACATAGGCCTCAACTAAGTTTCAGTGGCTTGTCAGTTTGTGCATGTCATCTTGTTTGCCTCCCACCCACAGGCCGACATTCCAGACTTAGGCAAATCTCTGGCTAAGATGCTCCCTCTAAAAATTGCGCAATCCAGCCCGACACTGGGCTTCAACGCAGAAATTGCGCAATTCTGGGAGGCAATGACCTGCTGACCCCAGAAATTGCTCAATGCCTGAGGGATAACCAACTTTGCTCAACCCAGAAACTGTACAAATCCCATTCCCAGGCTTGCAGACTGTTGCATGTGCCTTCAAGTTGACCGGTTCCCTCTGGGATTGAGCAATTTTGATTTTCATGCATGGGTTTCTTTTTCTGAAATAGCAAAAAGGAACATGCAAAAAACATGCCTAGATTTTAAGGATCTATTTTTAGCAGTTGGAGGTTATATGCAAAGATCATTTTAGAAACTTCCCTCAAGTGTTGCTTTTTCCTAGATTTGTGACATGCGCGTCATAAGCCTCATCCTCATCAAACTTATTTATTCAACGCTGCAGAGCTCATTCCTCACATTGATCTTGGAGCTCTGACATCCCACATCACATCTAGGAGTCTTTGGCACATTTAGCTCAACTTTTTTCGAGTAAGTCTGTTTTTCATGTCATTTGTTGTCATTCTATCGCTTTTTGTATTTCACTTTGTATGAACGTTTCTTGTTTGGTTTTGTTGAATGCCTAATGTCATTTTAATGTATGTTAGCTTGTAGAAGCACCATTTCAATTTTTATTTGCATCTCACTAATTTCGCATGCATGACATTGTTTTGCACTGACGGTTGTCGTTGCAACAACTCGTTTTACACACATGCATGCGTTCTCGTTTTTTGAATCTTGCATTCATTGTTTGCATGCATGATCATTCACTCTTCCTTACACTCAGTCTCACCATGCATCCAAAACTTTTCATGTGTTTAGTCACTTGTCGGCGGGTCTGGGCTACCTTGGCTCGAACCTTGCCTTACCTAGACAACAATGTTCATTTTTGGAAGTGAAGGCTCTGCCTTCCCTCCAGAAAAACCTAGCTAGCATGGACATCCAAACTTGCATTATGTAATTTTGGGAGGCAGTGCCCTGCTGACCCAGAAAATTGCAATGCAATCCCTAGGCTTGCATGCCCTTGCTGACTAAAATTGCGCATTGCACAGTTTCAGTCCTCAACAGGCAAAGCTGGACTATGCATTGCACAGTTCTAGCAGCCAGTCAGCCTCCTAACATCCCAGACTGTGCCTTGTGGAGTTTTGGCAGTCAATCTCCCAACCTCCTAGTAAAATTTGCGCAATCTTTGCTGTCAGTCACCTAGGTATGTTGCATGTCAGTCCTCAAATTTGTTTTGGTTTTCAATTGATAGATTTCTTGTCATGAGTGTTTCTATGTCTCTAGTTATAACAGGTGTTTGTCCATTTCTCAACGGTACAGGTACAATGGCCTCCAAGACAGCAGGGTCAAAGGACACCGTTGGAAGTGCAACTGGAGATGTAGTTGAACACGTGTCTGTGAGCTTACCCATTTACGAAGACACCAAGATTTTCATAGACAGAGACATCAAGATGAGATGGCAGGACATCAATGACACTTTCTCAAGCACATTTGAGGAAGATCTGGCGTCGTTGTTGCGGCTGGGAGCTTAATAGAAAGTACGTATTTCTCTATTGACTCGTCTAATTTCGGTAACTAGAGATAGATCGTAATTGCTGAGCTAGAAGGTAATCACTAACCTTCCAGAGCTCTTTGAGGGGAATAAAGAGGACGTTTGAACCTACTTGAAAAACCCATTTGATGCGACTGATAAGGATGCGTAAGCAGGCTCGACTGATAAAGGACCCTTTAGGGGGCTCGACTGATAAGGAGAGGAGAGGATGCGGAGCACGCTCGACCAGCGCTAGTTACTTAATTTGAGAGGGCACCCAATAAGTAAATTGAAACCTTTAGGTGCTCGACTGTTAAGGACCTTTAGTGCTCGACCCTAAGGACCTTTAGGTGCTCGACTGTTAAGGACCCTTTAGGGGGTCTAGGGTCTAGGTTCTAGTAATAGGTCGAGGGCTTATGGCTGCTATCTATGGGAATTGGCGGCTGACACTTAAATTCTGTTAATGATCGATTGACAATGATCAGCTATCGGCAATGACCTTCAGGCAGCTATGATTGGCAATGACTTGGAGCTTATGGGTTCTGAATGAGTCTGATCTTCAAAATAAATGCGGCGGTAAGTAATAAACATTTTGCGTGCAGCAGTAAGAAGCTGATGAGTGATTCCTTCACTTCGGAAGAGAATGGCTAAGGACCTGTGAAGACATTCATTTGGGTGGTAACGACTGTCTTTCATCCTTTTTTAAGGAAGTACAGGAAGTAGCAGGGTCTATGTCAACATCCACAAGTCTGGCTTGTACTGGATTACATGCAGGTATCTTGTGTTTCCATGCGTGGACATGATACATTGGATTGTCTCACACACTGATCCTGAGATGATGACATTGAGCAGTGCCATTGGGACCGAGCTTGCTACCTTTAGGGTGAAGGACTTTCAGCAGATGTATCACTTGTCACAACCGGTGATTACAATGGAGAAACCCTTCAGCAAACCCAGCAGCAGTGAAAACTCCAGGGATATCTTGAAGAGCTGGGTGAAAGTGCCAGCCAAGTTCAGGACAACACCCAACCTGGTTTACAAGACGAAGATACTGCAGAAGGCATATCAGTACTTGGTCATCTTTGCATGCTTCTTATACGGCCAAGAGAGTACAGAGACCTTCCCGCAGAGCTGGGTGATTGCCTTGGACCAACTGGTTAATGAAGGAAGGCCATGCAACTAGTTCGACATGTTGGCTCTCAGATTGAAGGAACATGTGGCAGAAGCCCAACATTCGCCCAAGGGTCAGCAAGCAAAGATATACATGTCCAACATACATACTAGATGTAATATGTGCCCGTCAACAGTTCCCAGTCTTGAGTTGAGCATGGACACCTTCGGAAACCTCTGTGCACACTTATCGCAAATTTTTCTCTGAATGCAACTTCCGCGGAGTTATCACACAGTTGTCAAACCACTTTGTCACCCCAACGTACAAAATGATATTTGAGCAGGATCCACCTTGCATGTCGCATGCACTAATGGAGGCATTGATTGACATAACAGATTGGTATGCCTCACCCCTTGGCACCTTCATATGAATGTACAATGCAGAGAAGCCTCCGCATGTTTTATCGAAGTTTTCCATGGACAAGCTCATAATGCAAGAAGTGTTGTATTCCATCTCGATAAGGTTGTCAGCTAAACTGCACAGGAAGAAGAAGGCACCTTGGCCCGTTCTTCCTTTGCAGATTGGGTTGTACGAGATACAGAATCTCAAGCATGTTGAGGCTGAAACATAGGACTTCAAGAGATTCACCTTCGGCACTAGAAGTTTCAATCTGTATGACCCGCATTGCTTGGTAAAGGACTATTGTGCAAGAGTGCAATTTCCTTGGATCCATAGGGCATGTCATTGGCCTGAGGAAAACCCATGGAGATATTGTCACAGCTTCTCTAGGCTTAATGAATCGGTTGGCATAGATGTGGAATACTTAACAAAGCAGAGGTAAGCAACGTCTTAGAGAGCACCATCATCAACAACAACAAAGGGTAACATAGTTGTGCGTGAAAAAGGCAAGAGAAAGGCTATTGACAGCATAGAGGCAGAATAAAGCCGCAAGTTCAAAGCATATCCACTTGTGATGAAAGCATCTTTGGAGATTGAGGCTAAGAGGCGACAACATGGCAGGAGGAACACACAAAGGAAACATAAAAGGAGTTGTAAGAGTTAAAGAAGCAACTCCGGGAAGAACAGGAGTTACGCAAAAGAGATAAGGAAGTGTAGCGGGGACATACATAGCAAGAGGCGCAACATGCGTAGATTGATGAAACTGCGCCCATACATGTTATAGACTCATCCAAGCAGCTGGCGCAGAGCATATAGGGTGAGTAGTCGCAGGAGCAGGAATTAGATCAAGAGATTGAACAGATGCTAGAGCAGATGGATACAGATGTAGTGCAGTCAGAGTTCGAAAAGGATATTGACCTCATGCATCATAACCGAGAGGTCATCCCACTGTCTTTTCCATATTCGGAAGCAGAGAAAGTCCCAAGCGATCAAGGAGACATAGAGATCCTTGAAGACAATTTGGAAGCGGAGATGCACAACATATCTTTCAACGAGTTGCAACACAAAGTTGTGCACTCGCGCAGAGTGCCTACTCTGGATGTCCACACATCTCCTGCGCAGTTTGAAGAACGAGTGGTCGTATCTGATGTGTGCAAGCATCCAACATCATTGGTCGATGCTACTAGAGAATATGTCGAAGCCACCAGCTCGAGTGTTCGATTCTTGATAACAAAAAACAAGTGAATGGTTAAGGAATTACAACCGGCCAAGCAGGGAGGACAATTGATTACATCATCGGCCCGAGCCGAGTTGAGAAGAGTGATACTGGATGAAGTATCATCTCTTGAAGTAGTCATGCAGATGTTGTATTCCAAATTCGGCAAAGTGCACAAGTCAATTGTCCATCTCAACTGTTGGCAACAACGTTGTGCTAGGAGAGCACACATCTTGTCAAATTTACACATTGTTGTTGATCCCATGCAAACATGGACAATGAGGTACAAAGGAGCCCCATTGCACTTGCCAAAGATGATGAAGCCCAAGGCGGTAGAGTTGAAGGCAAGCATCCGGAGTTAGATCCGGAACTATGAGGAACTCCCGCAGCTCATCACCAGTTTGCAGGCTTCACATGCATGGGTGTTCAAAAGCATGGATGTCATTGTGCACGCGCACACGATCCCATCTATTGGCATACTCACCGAGGCGAAGTCAAAGAACCAAGTCCGAATGGAGCTGGACATGTACTTTGATGAGTTGATGTGTGTAGCCACTAGTGTAGAGTTGGAGATCAGTGCAGACACTATGCATCAATATGTTGTTGGTCTGGCTACACTTAAGACTATGATACACATGTTAACAGATGAGTTGGACAGAGGTGCCAAATCAGTGTACCCGGATGCAACAGAGGCGAGAATTCGCTTTCAATAGGATGTCACCATTGAGCATGCGAACACCATCTCGGACTACCAAGCTTGGTATTAGTTCGCCACCGTCGATCATCATGAGGATGTCGAAGAGTTGGTCTTCCCACAATTGTCTGAGTCTTAGTAGTGTCTTGCATGGCTTGATCAAGCCTATTTTGTCTCACATGGGTGCATGAGCAAATTGTAATGTAACATCTTGTAAAAGTGAAAGACCAAGTGTCGATGGTCGAATGTAAAATTCATCTAGTAGTTGAAGAGTCATGAGGGTAGGTGAAGAGTCACAAAGGTGAATGTCAAGGGTCACCCCACCCTTTTCTATTTATAGAACCTCATAACTCATTATAAGGGCTTTTGGGCGCCAAGCTTCCTATAGGTGTATTTTAGAGAAAGCTTGGAGTGTATTGTAACGAGCCTTGGCTTCTCCACAGTGTAGAGCTAGTATATCTCTTTGGAGGAGCAGGTAGCAGTGACTGTAACATTCTGTTTTCGGGACTAGTAGTTGGACATGGTTGTATGTATGGTTGGAACTTTCACTTTCTTAATATAACAGACCCAACATGTTTCATGCATATGTTATTATTGTATTTCAGTTACCTTGGTTACTCTAATGATATATGTAGTTGTTTTCTTACGCATATATGTATGGACTCTATCTACATATGTATGTATGAATCTTGTTGAGATGTGTTGTTGGTTTAACCATCACTTTGGATTGTTGGTTCACCTACCTTCTATCTTGTGATGTATCTTTGCTCGTGTCTTCCCTTCCAGCCATGTGTTTCCATAGACTTCCAAGGGGCGCACTCATTCTACTCTTTGTTTGTTAGAACCCTTCATGTGCCTTCCTTGGCTTACTGCATTGGTCACACCCTTGCTACCAACAAGGACATCCTGCTTGGTTTTGTGCGCAATCGCGGTCAAGGCAATACCATACAACCCACTGTTGGGACTCCTACACCAAACGGTTTGAGGTATAGTTGGGACTTCTTACTGGGGAGATCCCTTGACATGTTGGTGGGTCCAACACCATCAACATTTCCGGTGCTAGAAGGAGGGCCAAATGACAAGCTAAGCCCTTAAATCTTGTTTTGAATCTTCATATATCTCTCATGGATATCATTAGACTCCTCCCTCCACGATGTCTTTCTCATGTTGAACCTGTTGACATAATGAGGGAGTTTTATGATTTTTTGTTGGAATTCACGTACAATGGTGAAGGCGAAGTGGCATGGCCTGAGTACTTACACGACTTCCTTGCATTCCTTGAGGATGCAGGTGAGTTCGATGAAGTCGAGGTCAACTTGTTGCTTTCACACATACTTACCGAATCCCCACAACGATGGTGCCACAACCTGCCTCATGGTTGCGTGCACTCACTTCAGCAGTTTTGTGATCTCATTGAATCTACTTTCCATCATTTTGATCATGAGCCTCTTGACCAAAAATTGTTAAAACAATGGAAGACTCCGCAAGAATCGCCTATGGATTTTTGGCGACACTTCCGTGTACTGTAGTTTGAAGCTCTGAAAAACCAAATGAAGTTTCAATATCTTTGGGACAGATTTGAATATTGTCTTCACAAATCACTTGATCCCAAGATGAATTTGAAGTTCAAACCTCGCTCAGCATACTTCGGTGATGAAGCCGCGAATCATGGACACATTCATTGTCACAAGTGATTGTCTGCCGTCACCTCATCAAACAACTTCACCACTGCAGAGTGATGTGGGAGAACATGCACACACGTCTGTTCAACCGTCATATCCTCTGAGCATCACTTCTCTAAATTTTCGCACAGATTTGGTTGCGAAGCCCATGGGTTGTCACATGCATCTATTACCAGAGCCTCTATCTTCGTGTTTCGTTGATCCTCTAGATTGCACTATCTTGTGTTCTTTTGTTCCGGACTCTACACTTGTTGTGAACAAGGATCAAGCCATCGACAGAGTTGGTGTTGCACAACCAACCTGCACTGTCATTCATGAAGCGTATGACTGGGAACTTGAACATCAACCCACGATGAAGGATGATCTCCTTTCGTCCGCGCCTCCTCTACTTTTTCTTGACATCTTTGATGATTCTGCTATCTCTGATTTTCCTGGTGTAAATCCATCCATGGATGTACCTACTGTTGATCATTCACAGAACACACTCGATGTCAGTCCATCATTTGACAACAGAGAGGACAAATGCTTCATTGAAAATCCACTTGATTTTTCATATGTTTTTTCTGGAAACACAGAGGGTGAACATTCTTGCTTCTCATCTACCCCTCTGTTTGATTTATCTGATCATGAGGTTGCTGACGAAATCATTGATTTTTCTGATCGTAGCTGTCATGATCCATTTACTCCCATATTCATGTTTCATGGCTCCCTTTATTGCTTTGTTCTTATAACTTAGGCTTGCGGCCTAATCACCGAAGTTTTGACTTAGAGTCAAGCTAAGAATTGAGTTATTTTAATTCAGTCCTTCTTCTAGGTAGCTTGGTTTTGAGAGTTAAACTTGAAAGTTTTTTTCCAACCAATAGTGATCTTCTAGCTGTGTCTTTTGCTACTGTCCTTAGCTCTGATACCATGTTGAGAAATCCATTAGGGCAACATTATGACAACTTATTCCTTATTTCTCTTACTTGACATTAGTGATATTATATTTTTCTTCTGTTGATCATGTTAGTTTTCTTATAATCAAATAAATTCCAAGAACGTGAAGATCACAAAAATGAATACAATATGTAGGCACCCAGAGAAGGCAAAATCCCTCTCTAGGGTAAAATGCATATAATTTCTTCTTCTTTAGAATCAGATCAAATGAGACAACCTAGACCATTTGACCAAGACATAGACTTCCTCCAATCCATCAAGTCAACCTCCATGTAGTCAAGCCAAACTTCAGTCAAAATTTTCACAAGTCAACACAAATTGTTCTCCAAAATCTTAGTCAAACAATGTCTCGACCCTCTCTGTAACATCTAAAGTCTCGGTCTGCAATAGAACGAACTTGCAGAAACCATAAATCACACGTGTGACATAATTTTGGCTCCCAAAGGTCTCTTCCTTCTTCTCTCTAGTTATTTCTTCTTTTGTAATGATAAATACTTCTCATTAGACTTCTTCGCATCTCCTTATTTACCTAAAAAATTGTAGATCGAATTAAAGGATGGATGATCTCATAATAGGTTGATTGCTCAACTATTCATAGTGGTTTGAGGCTCCTCTTTAAGATTGACATGAAGAGGTAGGCAAGCCAACTTGATGGAGGAGGCTAATCTTACAATATTGACTCTTTTACAATTTTTATTTTTCAATATATAAAGCCCAAGAAGGGTTTATAACATGATGACATGGACAATGACTTATGACTCAATCCTAGAAGCCTTCAATGGAGGCTTAACCTAGAAACAAAATATGTAGAGCATGAAACCCATGCTCATAAATAATTTTTCTTTTATAAGTATTTTATTTTTCTTTCTTTTTGACAAATACATAATAATTACATTACATCATGACTCAAATACAATTATGAAGATCGATATTAGTTACATTTCTCAACACTTGGGCTAGTTGAACATTCTTATGATTTGGCACATGGAGAAATATTTATTTGTTTTTTGATGAGGAGTGTAACTACCTTGACACATTTCTCTAGGTCACCTTCTTCTTGTGCACATGGTTTTTGGAAAATTTAGTGGTTTTGGAAAGCAACACAAGGTTTTGACACATTTATTGATGAGGTTAACTAAAATTTGCACAAATTCATAGGGTGCACTTCATATGGAGGATATTTTATATTTTTCAGTGGGTTGAGGTGGCTTTGTTGCACACTTTTTTAGGATGAACCTCTCCTAGGTGGTTTTTCATCATTATTGCATGTTATTTCGGCTACACTTAGGCATTATTTCAGCTAAATTGGGAAGCATTTTCACCTCTTTGATTTGGCATTTAGATTATTTCATTTGGAGGTGATTATAGAGGATCTTCCTTGAGGTGCATGTAGCATGTGGAGGGCCACATACATGGTTGATGCATGCATTTATTAGGTCCTATTTCTATATTTGGAGCATTTTACTTAGAGAACACATGAGGATACATCCACTTGCTATTTTAGGAATTTGACCACTTTTTTTTCCTTATGGAGTGCTCCATCTAGTTGGCACTTTGCACATTTATCCTTGGAGTTGGTTACCTTGGGATTCACAAGTGTGGATTGCTTATATGCAACTTGTGGAAAACTTGTTATTTTTGGATGGTGCATATGGAGATTTCTCTTAGGAAGATTATTTTATTGTTTTCTCACTCATGTATCTTAATGGGTGCACTTGGAGATTTTTTCTAGGTGGACGTTTGAAGCACATTCTCCTATTTAGAGATAGTTTAATTTTGCATGCATGCATCTTGGAAGGTACATTGTAAGTGGACCATTTGAAATTTTGACATGGTAAAAGGCCTATTTTAGTGAGGTGCCTTCTCTTTTTATGAGGATATCTAGCACACTACATCCTATTTTTGTTAATTTTCATAAGACTACATTGTTATTTGCTTTGATAATTGCATTTCTTCATTAATACATTAAGTTCACCCCATGTCATCATTACATTATTCAGATGCAATTATGTAGAAATAACAACATCATCATCATCAATGCAACAGACTATAACGGAATAATAGAAGAAAAGCATGCACACACATAGAGACACCAGGATTTGTCTGAGACCAGGGAAAAACCCACTACGAGGAAAACCCTTGCAAATCTTCTTTTTCTTAGATTGTCATCAAATGATTCAAGAAAAGAGAGTACAATGATCCATAACTTTATCTATGCAAAAAAAACAACTATGATATCCATGAAATGAATCTAATCATGCTTATAATCAAACCTCGAATCTAAGGATTGTAATGTGTTGTCACTGACTGTAGTCAATTGTTGGATATTGTTGTCATTGAGTTGAACACTATTGAACAAGGTTGCATATTGATAATTCATCTTTAGATCCCGGATGCATGGATAATGAGTTGTGAGAGCGTCTAAGACAGATTTGGATGCTATCAGGAAAATTGGATGAATGCATCTAGGATTGATCTGGACACTCCCAGGTGAACTGCGTGGGGGTGTTTGGGGACCAACCATACCCAGATATGCCTCAAACCCTAGAAGCTCTCTTCAAGATTTTGTGTGGGTATCTATGGCAGCCCATACACTCCCTTGAGGCTACTGTGATAACGTCTATGGCATCACGGATGCCCCCTAGACCATTTTGTGTGTGTGTCCGGGATCCAAACTGAACTGCGAAAACCCTAACCTCCCAGATGCTCCCTTAGATATTGAGTATCAACATCCAAGACTTCCCATACGTTGTTTAGACCATACTGTGCTAGTGTCCAAGGACAGAAATCCATAGTTATGAGCCAGCGTCCGAGATCCAAAAACCCTATACACGTGCGAGCTTCGACGCTATAGTTTTAGACCCTTTTCGTGAGATTTCCTCCGTTAGACCTATGTGAACCAAGACAACAAGAGAAGAGAAGATGGCTTGATCAATGTGTCCAAATAATCTTGATGTATCTTCTATTTATAGGCTTTCATGAGGGTCCACTTGGGCTTGAGGTCGACATGTCCAATTGTACATGTGCTTAGGACCGACCCAATCCAATATACATGAATAAATAAATAAATTCAAAAAACAACTTCTTCTTGTCCAAATAAGGTGATATTTAGGTCGATTTTGGTCCTCTCGAAAATAGTAATCTATTGCAATTATTATCTTCATTATATGATCTGTCCAAAGTGGAATTTTGTCAAAGTTGCAAAAATTAACACTCCCTCTCAACTAGGGAGAATTCCACCTGCCAATATATGTCCATCGATCATTATGCCATTATGGAATCTTCAAGTGTCATCATGTATCATCGTTAATCATATCTGTCATGTAGTCATCATTCCATGACCACCTCAAGTATCTCATCATCACAAATCATCAATGTACACCTCGATCTATCCCTTATTTATTCATGATTATCTCTTGATTGTTCTTGCTCATATGATGGACATTCTCGAATCTAGAGGAAGAATAATTTTTTACTGGAGGGGAGCTTAAGCTACCACCCTCTATCCATAAGGCTACCACCTAGAATCTCTTCCAGCGGGCTACTACCTGAAATATCATCATCAATCATCATCAGAGAGCATATCATCAAGGAGCACATCTCAACCTAGAACCATATCAGGGAGCACATCTTGACCCAAAATCTCATGGGGGAGCTATGCATCTACAACCCTATATCGAGAAATAGGATATCCAAACACATAGGGGAGCACATCTTGACCTTGGGATCACATCAGGGAGTTCAATCTCAACCTGGAACTGCATAGGGTTATCTCTACCCATCCTATTGCCTACTGATCTTCCCATTGATGACCCTAAATAGTCATGTGGTAGAACACCTGCATCATAATCAACCTGGGTTTTACACCCCAAGTACACTCTCAACTCATTAGCCAAACGAGGAGCGGTATTACTGACAAGCCCTGCTTGTAGGTATGATGCCAACTGGGGTATATTCTGCAATGACCAAACAAGGGAACAACATTCTCTAACCCTATGAAGATAGGGGAACAACATCTGCAACCCTATGGGTAACAGATAGGGGTCATACCCTATTTTCCAGAGTTCCCTCAACCCCAAGAGCCCTCTATCTCAATTCCTCACCTTTGGAGCTCAAACAGGGAGGAAGAGTTGGCTCAGTGTCCTCGATCAACATTGTTGTCATCATACTTAAATATGGTATTTTCTTGTCTCAATAACAATTGTTTCTTGTTCATACATGACATCAAATCAAATATCATGTTAGATTATAAATACTCATATAAATCATAAAAAGATACCGTAATCATCCTCCCTCTCAAGGAGGTGTCAATCACAAGCCTAATCTTGTCTCGAATCGCTGCACTAACTCAATATATGAAAGTATCTCAGTCCCAACTATATATATGGGATTCTCTATCAATCGCAATGTATCTGCCATATCTAGATCATGCTCAGAAAACTTTATGAGGAGCTTCTCCATCCTGCCTCACAGCTAGCCATGCTAGCAACATCATATTCAACCTCGGTCATGCTATGGACCTCTCATCCAATATATCATGGCACATCTCATACTAAAGCAACATCCAAATGTGCTCATTAACAATAATCTCAAATATCAACAACACATCCGTGCAATCACATATCATAGGAGAAATATCTCAACTTCAAAAATAGAACATCTCATGTAGATATTTCAAAGGATGCTAAGTGGCAACTCCATGTGAATGAAGCAGCTCACTCATGAATTTATTCAGCGTTTATGCGCATCAAGTATATATATGGATGGATGTTCAAAAGAAACACATTAATGCTTCAATCAACTAATGGTTGCCAAGTAAATTTCAACAACGTCTTGAACTTCAAATCTGATTATCCAAGGATTTGCATTTCCATTGTTCAAAAAAAATTCCAATACCCTTGCAATATAAAATTTCTTTCCCAAATTCCAGAAATAGATTCATCATGCAATGATACATCATTTCAAGCTTCAGAAGCCATCTCCCTCTTTCTTAGATAATCAGAGGCTCATCACCTATCAAGGTTAGGCCATCAACATGTAAAACAAAAACTATAATCTAAATCAATTCCATACCTTGGAACTCATCATCATGACTTCATCATATAATTGTCAAATATGGACATATATGGATTGGGGAGCTTGCTTCATGCAATGCTCTCTGCAATCTGTTCTTGGCCACAACCCCCCCATCATTTTATCACACAAAATATGGGGGACCTCTATTAAAAATAGAAAACCAACATAAAAATTGTTAATAAAATCCCATAACCAAAGTTTAATACTTAGGCTTTTTTAAAACCCAAGTATTAAACCTTGATTATCCAAAAAGCCAAATTTTAAATAGCCCCCGAGACCAAAACTATACTTAGGATTTAAAATCCTTAATTATTAAACAATATTGTGTTATCAAAATAAAAATAATAATTCAGAGTGCAATTAAAATATGATCTATAAGCTAAAACTTTGACTTATCAAAATCTCACTCCCCCGCATCGCAAATAAACATAAGGCAAGACTTCTCCGCTAATTCTATTGTGATTGCGATTTGATAAGCCAAACCCGATGGGATCATAAACTTCACTTCATTAAAATCCTGTGTCCGTGCATTCGCAACAACATAGCCCAAGTCCCATTACCTATCCCTTATTGCGATTGCGATAACTCGGACCCGACGAAGTCATACACTCCATTTAATAAAGCTCCCCATGTCTGGGCAATTGAAAAAAAGCCACAGATTGACACCTCTCCGCCTCTTTGTGATTTCGATTGCGATATTTACACTAGACTCGATCACATATTTAAATCCATTGAATAAAATATCGCATATGTAATGATTGCAATATTCAAAGGCTTAAGTCAATACTCCTCTGCAACACCGATTGCAATATGCGATATAAGCCAGGGCTGACGGGATTATACATTCTAGTCCATAAATTCCCCGTGTCCACGCAATCACAAGTTCCAAGGGTCATGCATCCTGCCATGTGCCAATTGCGATTGTGATTTGTGATATGCACTGGACCCGATGAGATGCTCAATTGTGATTCATAAATATCTCACGTCCATGGCTAGACCCATATCAAACGCGATTGCAATTTGCGATATTTCCTAGACCCGATGGGGTTATCAAACATAATTCAAAAAACCCCACATCCTCGACTATCGCAGTTCTATTAGCCATGTCGCCTGTTCCAAAGACACCTGCCAAATGTGATTGTGATCTGTGATAAGACCCTTTCCACTGTCATATCATCTGCCACGTCATAGTGATGTCACCAGCAGGTCATCCCGCATAATGCAAATCGGAAGTCTTTCAACCACTTATTATAGTTTGCCACTCCATAACTGCGATTGCGATATTCTCGAGTATTGTGATTGTGATATCTCTGTGTATTGTGATTGCAACCAAGATGCAAAGTGTGATTGCGCTAAGGATAGGTTATGCTCCCTGATTGATTTCGATTGCGATATGATCTAAGAAAGCCCCATTTGGATTTTGTTTAGAGTACTCTCAGTCTTAAAGAGATTGCGATTATTCTGAGTTCTACCCCCAGTCTAAAAAAGCAATTGCGATTTTGTCTTTCTTGCGATTTAATTAAAACCGCTAAGCTTCCCCTTTTTATCAACGTTTATTTTGCGATTTGCGATAAGACCGTAAAGTCCACCTCTCTTATCACAGACCTCACTTTGCATTCCTCTCCATGATGGTTGTGTTCGAGATTTATTACGCTCTACATTTTTATCCTGATTTCTTGCAAAACGTGATTTGTTTCAAATGAAACTCGCTTATCGGTCTCATTTATTTTTAGTTTATCTATTCCTATTTCACGTGTCCAGGTTCATGACAGAAGATGACAATTGTGTTGATAAGTGACAATTCAGTTCAAACAGATGGACAAACATCTAGATAATCTGATGGAACAAACAATGTTGATGAAGACATCAAATCACATTAAAAAATTTCTACCAAAGAGTTATTTTCCTTTAAGCATTATTGAAGGGATCTGTTTAAATGCCCTCAATGCTCTACACAATACATAGAGTTGTTTCTCTGATATTTAATTTTGCTTGTTGTATGAAATGTGCGGTCCAAAATTCAAAAGAGAAAGCCTTGGAGGCCTGAACTATTGTAGCTCTTAGTATTTTTAGTAGAATGATAGGTCCTGAATCTTGGGAGAATAGCTTGTAATACTGTAACTATGGATTATATATGTTGGTGGAGAAGCTCTTGTTTATCATGCACTATTGTCGAAAGGAGGAGACATTTTTTGCAAGCATAGATCGATTACAGACTCCAAAGGATTGTACACTACTTTCGTTCTGTGAGGATCTGTAATTTGATTTCATTTATTAATAAAGGATCATTTCAGTTAATGATGTTTAACACTATTGTTTATAGGATTTAACTGAAATAAATTCTTATTTCAGTCTTTCAATTTATATTTTGAATGTATGGGTTAATAATTGGATTCATGCACTATTGTTGAATCTTAAGTGTTAATTCATTTAAAAGTTTGCTTAGACTATTCTATAGGCTTAATTTTAGATATAATATGAGAGTTGAAGTTTGCATAGGAATAGATAGCTATAATCTTAGATTGACAAGCTATCTTCCAATTTAGGATGATAATTGTTTGTTTGCATACATGAAGTCTTATTTGAACTAATTCAGTAATTCATCATGAATCTTTGTAGTTCTTATGCATATGATAAATAAGGAATTGGATATTCAATAATCACTTATGTAACTATTTCCTAAGTGTTTAATTGTTAGTATTTATGTTAATGAGGAATTAGATCTTGTGAGCTATCTCCTTGATCTAATTCCTCCATCTTAATTCTAATTCTTTAAAGCTTCTTTTCCCATTAAGTTAAGTTGGCTCTCGATTGAGATAAGGGTTACCCTTTCCTTCAATCGAGATAGGTTAGATTAATTTCATTGTATACTTAGTCTTGCATGTGTTATCATAGATCTTGTAACGTACCTCCTGAGCCTACCCCAAGAAATTAGTCCCTAGGCTCCATCAATTTAAATTTTCTTTGTTTATTGTTGAGATTTAACTATTGTCAACTATAACATTATATGAACACTATTTTTCATACAAATGTACTCATAGACTTATTGATTTCATAATGTTAAAAGTGGATCCATGATGTGGATTTTTATGTTCATCAACAAGACTTGTATGTCAAATCAATTACAATTGGAGAACGGTTTTAATGTTATCATCCCAACTCTTTGATTCACCCATAACAGATGAAGAATCTCTCACTGCATGCAACCTATAAACTTTTGGGGTTAACCTACCCCATCATTAATGAAGTTTTTATATTAATTCTATTGTGGCTAGCTTGGCCATGCATCACTTTCATAGTCATTTAGACATAATCAAAGTGTTGTTGACTTAGCCTTTATTTCACATGCATGACTTACTTGTCTCCATAGATGAAATCTTTATGACATGGATGGCATAGATGACTTGAACCATTGAATTACATAATTAGATGCATTATTACCTATGGTTATGCATGCACGAATATCTCCTTTCCATAACTATCTCAACACAAATTAAAGATGATTTCATAATAGTATTAATGATCATTAACATAAATGCAACGCAATTATCATTGATCAAGTCCTATGGAAAAATCGAAGAATAATGACATATATCTTTGTGCAGCAAGCCCACAGTAGATGTCAATCATCCCATAATACAAATACATAGCACAGATAATTGGAATCTTAGAGTAGATCATATCAAGTGTTAGAACCGAACTATATATCTCATGCTTCATATTAACACCTAAGCCAAAGTGGAGCAACATATCCATTACTACATAAAATTATCTTGTAAAAGCCATTAACTCAGATAATCTATAACAATCACATGCATTCCTTTAAACTTAAATCTTAAAACCATAAACACAGATAAGTCTACTTATGTATAATTACCACAAGCAACTCATTTAGTTATTCTCATGCTTATAGATAACCGCACATATATGCATATGAACTAACAATTTAACAACATAAAAAGGTCACGTATAATCATACATCATTTTCCATGCAAGTAACATCCGACCAGAATGGAGGAGAACATCAGTAAATCTACTCTGAGACAACTTGAAATTATAACAAGGATGGGAAAGAAACCAACATATAGAACTGTCCACGCATACGAAACCAACTAAAACATCACTTGGAGAGTGGAACACCACCACCCAACCATGAATCACCTCTAATTACCCCCGAGCCAAGGTTCTTGCCATGGATCAACTGCCTCCAATTGATCTATCCAATAGGTATTTAATACCCTATTTCATGATATGGTTTTCATTAGCGGCATCCCGCTTTTATGGATTTTTATCCATTTGCCTAGGCCTTTTTCGGAAAAGCTCGCCTTTATCTCTTGCGAGGCTTTTCCTCATAAAATTTTTCCTTTAACTCCCGCAAATCTTTTATGCTTTTTTCCTTGATGGATATTTATCTCCAATCCATGAAGCTTATCTAGAATCACATCTCGAAGCTTTATCATGAAAGATTTATTCCTATCCCATTCCTCAATGGGATTTGGCAAGAATCTCATCTCTTGGTGTCTCACTTTTCCAAGTGATTTATTTATTAATTTATTTAATAATGTATTTGTTTTTCATATTATACATCATACCTAGCTTTCCTCAGTTTAGGTTTACAATAGTTAACACACAAGGAAGGGGTGTTACATACTCCCCCCCTTAAATTTTACACCATCCTCATTGTATTACCACATCCTCGTTCACAGGTAGTTGTCTTTGATTCCACAACTTTTATGGTCTTTCCACCTGATGCAACTACCGATATATATATATATATATATATATATATATATATATATATATATATATATATATATATATATAATATATTTCGGTTACAAGGAGTGCTCCCAACACATCTCCTTCCATTGCTACCTGTAACATTGGTTTCAAACAATTTTGTAAGATATTTTAGATGCAGAAATGCAACAAAATTTTCCACAATTAACATAATTTAATACACACTACTACTAAAGTATCTATGACTTATATTGCCTGTCATTTATTGTGTTTGAAGGAATGCATGTCTCTCCCCTGCATTCTTCCAAGCTTTTGTGTTCTTGCCAAACACTTGCTTCCTGTAATTTCTATGCATACAACAAGTCAATCTGCATATTTTCCATACCAATATGCATATAACATCATAACCATATGTATGCCAAGTTACAATTAAGCATTGTTTACTTATCCTTTAACCACTTCCTAGTTTCCTTCTTTTGTGAAACATGTAGGTTGGTTGCCTTGTCAGACACCCACCTAGTGTCTTCAAGCATACCTACACACAAGGTGTATTACACACATAGCCATACATATCATGTTTTAATCATGCCATACATATATCCATACTAGTACCATATGTACTACTTGTACATAGTACAATCTGTACCACTACATATCCATAACATCACTTGTACCTGGTTTTAATCAACAATGAATTACATCATAAGCAAACTACCAGCTCATAGATTTTTGAAGTTTAATAATCATCAGATCAATGCTCCATACTTAAATAATTCATCTCATGTGATTTACTATTGCCCTTTTCATGCATCGACATCTTGTTGGCCATGCATAACTTAGTGTAGATATAATTTCATCTCCCCTTCATGAGTTATAAATGAAAGTTTTATTTCTTTCAATACTAGACCCTTTTAGTTTGTAGGTACTTATGATCTTGGGGTATTTACATGTTAACACCTCCTCTTTAACATTAAATCACCCTCAACCAATTTTATGAATTCCTGCATAGTTTATGTAACATTTCTTATGTTGTTCTATTTAACCCAAATACATTATTAGTGCAAACTAATAAGAGTGCCTCCCAAAATTGCTTGGTACAACATATGCATTTCAATTGGTATGATATCAGTATATTTAAATAGATTTTTGAATACCATTTAACTGACCCAATGGTCCATAACATACAATTTGTGCTTCTTATTAATTACCATGGGTTTTATATTCTTGTATCCAAGAACACTTATAAGTCCAACTATGCATATCCAATGAAAGATGCATATGTCATGGTATATAATAACCTATTAAAGTTAGGTTCCCCTTAATCACACTTTCTTCCAACCAAAGAACAAATCACATTCGAAAATGCATTGTATATAGATGCATTAATCAAAGGATTAAATTGAAAGACAAATTGTAAAATTACATAGTCTTATACTATAACATGTTCTTACTATTTCATAGGAACCTTTACCATTGTATAATACTTAGGGTGGAACCAACTTATTTAACCCTCAACCTCTGATGACGTATATAATTTCCCTTTGGATTATGAACCAGTTACCTTACTAAGGTTTAACATTTCCTTCTTTATATAATCATCCTTTCAAGTATTAGGTGGGATTTTTATTTATCCATCTCCTTTCATAGAAATGATACCATTCATAATTTGTTTTTATAGCATGATGACCATAGTTTAATCTTTGACCGAAATCAATTACCACATATTCTCTAATATACATGGTAAATTTAATTTCTCGTTTTATCATAGTCTAGTTTTATGAGAATTGTGATTCCTTCACTCATGAAGGCAACACATGTAAGTGTGTTACTCAAGTAATCATGTCTTCCTCCTATATGCATTACTTGTTATCGATCTTAAACATTGTATTAATCTGATGACCACGCTTTCCCATGGTTATCTATTACTTATCTACCCTATTGCAAATATTTGCAAGCATCATTTTTTTAAGGCTTAATTTTTGACAACTTATAAAAATTTTAAATTTCTCATCTAGGAGGAAACACAATAAGGAAACTCATAGTAACTCTCCACTTAGCATTGTTTTATGCAACATAGCATATCATCAATTCTTCATGCAATATTTATATACCATAACCATACTTATTAAAATCTATCATCATCATTTTGAGCCACTTGCTCATTATGGCATATAGTTTTTGGGTGCTCTCAAGTATGCAATAAAAATTTTCACATAACTATAGGGATTAATACCTACTCAGTTACACATCAAATATGATTATATCTCTTTCAAGGTGTCTTTCATCTATTTTTTTTAAATAGGAGAAATGCTCATAATGGTCATGCATATCATTATTGCTTATCATAAGCACATAATAATTCATGCATGCTCATAACTATACATTCTCTTAGTTTGTTTATTTGTTACTCTTGTTTCATTGCTTAACTAAGTTTGCAAATTAATCGGGAAGGAAAACCAAACCATGTCCTTGTCCATAATTATTAACCCTTTTCCTCTTGTTACTGGCTTCCTTCTGCCGAAAACAACTACAATAGAATTTTTGAAAATTATCATGAGCATATAGTTTATCCCACCACTCGGGAAAATTTTCTTCGATATGGATTTGCAGGCGCTTACCAAACTTCATGATTTATCTTGTTTATCTTTTATAATTATAGAATTCCGTGGAATAAACTAAAATACTGTTGTGAACAACCCGATATATATCTTTTCCTCCAAAGTTGTAGGAGTATAGTAATTTGAAACACAGTTCCTAATCACTTCTTCTGAATATTGTATACAACAAATACTATTTTTTAGTTACATAATCTCTAATCAAGATTACTAACTACATGGTCTTTCTCTAGTGCTTTCCACTAGTTATGATAACAGAAATCATTTTTCCCCAAAAATTTTTGTTGAAAATCAGTTTTCAAATTTCTTTTGCCCATAATATCGCAGCTACTCCGAGGTATATATCCGCATCCTCACGGAGCTAGTGGTTGGTAGAATGGTTCGTTTGTCCCATGTTCGATTTCACTCCATGAAACCTCCAATTTCCATCAATTAAACATGGAAAAACTGTATTGAAAAACCTTTCCAGGGTAATACAAAAAACCCTATTCGAAACCTGAGAGCTTCTGGACTTTATCTGCCTTCAAAAATAAAAATGTCCATGCTTAATTCCAATAAGGACATAATAAGAATAAAGCAAGTGAGCAGTCTGCAAAAGTAATTTCGAATGAATATCTCTTAAATCTTCGAGATAAACTGGAGAATATCATTAAACATTTTATAGCACTGCATTGTGCCAAAGTGTTTGGTGCGTTATATGTGGCTTGAGTGAGAACCAATGTTTAGAAATCACAAATCAATTCACGACCAGCCAATGATTCCAGATACAAGGTCAGGAACAACCCACAAAAGGAGTTGCAAGCACTCCACCTTAGATAACCTAGGGTTCATAATGATAGTGAGGCTTCAATCGAAAGTGTGAGTCTTCCTCAAGAAGCCACTCATATATATATATCCATCAACCCTTATTGCTTGGACCGGTGTGTATGAAACTATGATCCTTGTCATGCAGAGCCCACATTTGTAATATATATATATATATATATATATATATATATATATTATATATATATAATAAATCATCAGAGATAAAAAAATAAATACCACTACACTCTAAACAACAAAACCAAGTTGGCCATTTATTGTCTGATTTATTACCTTGTCGAAAGTCCAAGCAACTATCAATCAGTCTAGCAATTCATGTAGGTCAATCTAACGACAAGAAACAATTATTCAAAGGAACTCGGAAGGCAGGGTTATGGAGTGTGAAACTGTTAGGTCCCTATAATACTAGTGATTACCCGATTACTATTGTAGTTGTATCCCTTATTAATATTGTTGTGCCCCATATTGTTATTATTGTGCCCCATAGAATCCATCTATTGTGCCTTTATATTATTATTGTTAGGTCAGCTCGGTTATATTGTGACTCCTTAGACTCTTATATATAGAAAGGAGGTTTTGTCATTTGAATCATAAAAGAATCATTCATTTGTGTAATGTAAAGGAGGTTTCCCCCTCGAAGAGGCTGAATTCTAAGGCGTTGATCTATCTTTTTTCTATCATTTTGTGAGCTGGTTTCATAACATTTGGTATCAGAGCTTTGGATTCTAGGGTTTCACTGCTCCAAATAGGTCATCGTGGCATTTTCGCTATAACTTTTTTCTGCGATGTTTCAGAAGCGAAAAAAAAAATCCATTTGAGATGAAATCGCAATGAACCTAGGGTCCGAATTTCAGAGCTTTTTGTTCTATATTTGCGGAGATATGATCTGAGGAAGTTGGTCTTTTTGCAGACTCCTGAATTACATTCCAAACATGTGACCTCGGGAAAATCGTCATCACTTTATCTCTGAGCATCAGATTGAAATTTCTTAAGAAGGTACAGAAAGAGGACAGACTGTAGTTTCTTGTATATATTTTTCAGAGCCAAAGGTCGCAACAGGGACACGTGGCACGTCCTACAATTTTGCTCTACTGAAATAGTCTATAATTAGGTCACTGTGGGAGATTTAGCATAACTCTTCTTTGGAGAATCCAATTTGGTTTAGACTGGGGGCATTGGAAAGAGGACACAGAGGGCTACTGCAGATCGCAATTTCAGAACTGGATAATCTGAAATTACAGATATACATCAGAGTCAATAACGAGCTCCTACAAAGTGAAAAAAGGTGTGTAGATTTTTTTAAATTTTTGCTTAAGCTTGGTTTGAAAAATTATTTTGAAGGAATTCAAAGGGAATAATAGAGCATTATTATCGGTAACTGATGCCCCAAGGAAAGAAAATGCAAACACCTAGTAAGTAACCTGAAAGCTCTAGCATGACTCATGAAGAAGAGGAAGAAATGCTACATGATATATCAAAATTACAAGACCAAGTGCAACAAATGTCACTCTCACAAAAGCTAACAAAAGCTAAGATAAATAGCGTGGAATCTAAGATAATGGGCATGGAAGATAAGATGAATGACGTGGAAGCTAAGATGGATGATTTGAAGATAGATTTGAAGACAGGCATGGTAGGACAGATTTGACAAATTTTCTACAAGAAATACTTACTAATGGTGAAAGGGTAGTAAAGGAAACTCATGATGTGAACAAAAGAAATATTAATCATGATTTCATAGACTCTAATGTTGGATCGAAGACCCACCATATTCCGAAAATCGATATGAGGAAGTTTGATGGTAAGGATATCGTAACATGGATATTACAGATGGAGCAATTTTTCGATCTCAATAATGTGCAAAACACACAAAAAGTACGTATTGCAACGTATATTTGGAACCAAATCAATTTGTATGGTATCAATGGCTTTGCTCTCGTAAACAAATTATCACTTGGGCAATTTTTACGGAAGAATTGGCAGCACATTATGAGGATGAAAAAAGCAACACTTTTTTTAGCCAATTGATAAGTCTCAAACAAAAGGGTTCAATAATGGAGCACATTGAGGAGTTCCAAAAATTGAACATAAGGGTAAAAAATATCCAGAGGAGCATAGGATTGATGTGTTCATAGGGACTTTAAAGGATAATATCCAACATGATGTTCACCTTTGGG
>APFE030542328.1:0-15641 GCA_000404065.3 Pinus taeda | reverse complement strand
ACAACTTTTATCCATTCCAAGCCAACGTTGGGAGGAGGTTTCAATGGATTTTATCACAGGTTTACCCAAGTCTGAGGGAAAGAGTGTCATCATGGTGGTAGTTGACAGACTTTCCAAGTATTCACACTTTTGTGCATTATCACATCCATTTAAAACTAGTACAATTTCTACTGCATTTATGGAAACAATTCAAAAGTTACATGGAAACCCAAAGATTATTGTAAGTGACAGAGATCCGATTTTCACTGGAAATTTTTGGACAGAATTATTTTCTTGTCATGGTACTCAGTTAGCTCATAGCTCATTTTATCATCCTCAATCTGATGGGAAAACTGAGATAGTAAACAAATGTTTGGAAGGATATCTTCGTTGCTTTCTATCTGATAAAAAGACACAATGGGTCAAATGGTTGCCTCTGGCTGAATGGTGGTATAAAAATTCCTTCCATACAGCAACAAAAATGACCCCATTTATGGCACTTTATGGATATCAGCCACCATCTATCACATCATATTTAAGAGAAAATTCTAAGGTTCAAGCAATGGAACATCAAATCGAACATCAACAACAAGTCCTCCAACTCTTAAAGGATAACCTCATGTTGGCACATAATAGAATGAAACAATAGGCAAATAAACATCGCAATGAAAGAATTTTTGATGTAGGTGATTGTGTATTCCTACAGCTACAACCATATAAACAAAATTCCCTCAAGCAAATTAAGAAGGATAATAAATTATCACCAAAGTATTATGATTTGTACAAGGTGTTGCAAAAGATTGGTACTATGGCATACAAATTGGAGCTTCCTGCGGCGTCTCGAGTGCACCCAGTTTTCCATGTTTCATGTTTAAAGAAGGTTATAGGCGAAAAGCTTCCAGTTCAAACAATATTGCCAGAACTTGACGAGGAAGGAAAAATTATACTGGAACTAGAAGCAGTCACAGAAACAAGAACTTGACAGTTACGAAATCAATCAATTTCAGAGTATCTCATCAAGTGGAAGAACTTATCCGCTGAAGATTCCACATGGGAGGATGAGAATTTTATACAGAAGCATCCATAACTACTCAAGCGTTGATGAAAACACTTTTTTGAAGGAGAGGGGCATGTTAGGTCCCTATAATACTAGTGATTACCCCATTACTATTGCAGTTGTATCCCTTATTAATTGTTTGTGGCCACATATTGTTATTACTGTGCCCCCATAAAATCCTCTACTTGTTATTTTTGTGCCTTTATATTATTATTGTTAGGTTTCGGCCGGTTAGATGTGACTCCTAGACCTCCTAATATATAGAAAGGAGGTTTTGTTCATTTTGAATCATAAAAAGAATCAGTTCATTTTGTGTAATGTAAAGGAGGTTGCCCTCGAAGAGGCTGAATTTTAAGGCGTTGATATGATATATATATATATATATATATCAGACATAAAAAAATAAATACCCCTACACTCTAAACAACAAAACCAAGTTGGCCATTTATTGTCTGATTTATTACCTTGTCTAAAGTCCAAGCAACTATCAATCAGTCCAACAATTCATGTAGGTCAATCCAACGACTAAGACACAATTATTCAAAGGAACTCGGAAGGCAGGGTTATGGATTGTGAAGCGGTGGTGCATCTACTCCCACAGCATGTATACACCGATATTGATTCTCTCTCAACACTATTAGGTTCAGAACCAATTTTATCCGCAGATCATAATGAGGTCTATAGAGACCGAACTTGCTCACTCATTTATAAGTAGCCACCTACTTATAGCCTCTTAAACTCCTGCAGAAATTAGGCTCGACACTCACAGCTATAGAGCAAAGTAATTCATTCAAGATCGAGTTGGTCTATTTATCGATGCATGGCCTCTATGCATTAGAAGATAAGGCACACAGTGAAGGTGAGGATAAATGTTATCATTGTTCTAGCTTTTACCTGATCAAGATGACGTTTATCACTTTGAATAAGATGGTGATTTTCCTAATCCAACTAGGGTGTGGATAATCATTATCCCAACGTCTTCACCGTAGACAGTCAGAAGCAACTGATTTTTTATTTTTATTTTTTCCAGCTTTTCTTCAATCTTTCCATGGAACTCGTACTTTTGGCTTTTTTTTGGCCAACTCACATACCTCCTATTCTATGGTACATCAGACACAAATAGAGGAAACCACAGAGTTGCGGCCTTTTTGGATCTTGACTTCCTTTCCTCTTCAATTTGGTGTACGCGGTTGCATTTCCCACAAAACATGGGTCTAGAACCACCCAACCTGGTATGCACACCTTCTAATCTTATTCAAAAATAAAATTACTTCTTCCTCCAGCCACGCAAGACGAATAAAATAGCATGTTGAATGCACCAAGTGCTCCATCTTTTCCCTCGATCCCTCCAATCTTGTGATAAGCCTCTAGAAGGCAGTGTTTTAAAGAGACAACAGTCTAACTTTTCTAGTGCGGAGATGTTTTTAAACCGCTTCGATGAAATTTTGGGGTGAGAATTTTTTTATAGAACTATGTTGCTTTAAAACCCATTTCCTTAACCTAATCGTCGGCGACATGACTAACAATCTTTTACCAGCACGTCATGCGTAACACTGCATGTTGTGGGGGTAATTCTATCCATACGCAACTGTCTGTTGTGTAGTGACGTTGATGATTTTTCACATTAGCTCAACGATGTAAGCCGATTTGGATTCCATTCTCTGTATAGAATATTTCATTCTGAAAAAAAAAAAAAAAAAACCACCCAAACTGAATCCACACAACATACAAAGGTAGAATATCGACAACCAACTCGGATTTGGGTAACAATTGATTCCATCCCTCAAGTAGGTAACAATTGATTCCATCCCTCACTGTTTACTTGAGTCAGGGACAACGATTTGCAACCCATTGCTCACCCTGACCTCTAAAACAAGACAAACATATTCGAATACTTAAGCGATGGCTCGTTGTGATTTTACACAGGTTAAACACGTAATAGGACTAGACGCGAAGCGTCATGCCCAATAAAATGTTTCACTAGTCGATTAGGCAAAGTATTCAACAATCCAACTTCTACATAAGTAATCTTCATCTATAAAAATAGAATCTTCGGTCTAAACCTAAGGAATTGTTCAGCATCGAAGTGTTTATTTGCAACCTTCATGTTGACCTTAGTCCTCCACAGTCTAAATGCAACATGTTAAAGTCATCGTGACATCTTGGTCCAGCCTTTAAGTTTTGATCTGGTAATGGTGTTAACAACTGAATGTTCAATCCGGTTCATGGAAAAGTGGAGCACACTTCTCTACTGCATTTGTCATTCAAGTCGAGTTAGTTCATTGACTGAGCACCAACCACAAAACACGATACATTTGGAAAATGGGTTGACAAAAATCCCTAGATTTACAATGACCATTTTAACAAGACGTCCATGATCGTTAATGGAATTTCCATATCTCTCTCTATATATATATACAAACCCGAGTCTAACCTGGGGTTCTATGATTTATGTATAATAAAATCATACATTTTCTGTTATTTCTTGATGCTTGGATTTTGTTTGTATGCGTTGCACTAACGCCGATTGTTCCAAACTAAAATGTCACTTGTATGATATGTTTGACTCATTATACATAAGTAATGAATATGCCATTGACAGACCATTAACAAAATCACTAGATATTTTAGATTAATTAGCAATAACAATGTCAGTAATAGCCCATAACTCTCAGACTCAATGACATATCTAGGAATATCAACACAACAAGCCTCTCGAGCTGCATCGACAATGGCATTAGCATGAACTCAATCGACCTTACTCCATACAATCATGCAAGCACAAGAGCAATTAAATCGTATCTCAGTTTTGGTCAATCTTAATCACACATGTGTTGTCTATCCCCATGCCTTTGTGACAAGCAATCAATTCACCACGCACTGCACATGGAAGATTAACTACTGTAAATTACTTAGAACATATCACAGATAATCATCACCTACATTCAGATTTAATTCACAATTTTCTTTTCATCATATAGTCCGTTAGGAAATCACATCTTGATACAAAATCTAGATGGGTAAAGTCAACATCTTCCCATTATGCATAAAATTTTAGTTTCTTGATCTAATTAATTTTTCGTGCATATGTTAAGCTATTAGTTCCAATTTCGTCTTTATGGATCTAGGGGTTGTTTCCCTTGTAAGGATTTTATAATTAAAACCCATCAACGAAGTGCTACGGAGGTGGATTAGTCCATAGACCTTAGTGTTTGAACTTTTCTCCAATACCATTTGTAACCTCTTGAGCCTACCCCAAGGAATTAGCCCCTAGGCTCCATTAATTTAAAATTTTCTTTGTTTACTATTGAGATTTAACCGTTGTCAGCGGTATCATTACATTAACACTATTGTTCATACAATTTTACTCATAGACTTATCAATTTCATAATGTTAAAAGTTAATCCATGATGTGGATTTTTATGTTCATCGACAAGACTTGTATATCAGATCAATTACAATTGGAGAAAGGATTTAATGTTATCATCCCAACTCTTTGATTCACCCATAACACATGAAGAATCTCTCACGACATGCAACCTATAAATTTCTGGGGTTAACCTACCCCATCAGTAATGAAGTTTTTTATATTAAGTCCATTGTGGCTAGTTTGGCCATGCATCACTTCCATAGTCCTTTAGACATAATCAAAGTGTTGCTGACTCAACCTTTATTTCACATGCATGACTAACTAGTCTAGTCTCCATGGATGAAATCTTTATGACATGGATGGCATAGATGACTTGAACCATTGACTTACATAATTAGATGCATTATTACCTACAGTTTTGCATGCACATATATCTCATGTCCATAGCTATCTCAACACTAATTAAAGATGGTTTCATAGTAGTATTAATGGTCATTAACATAAATGCATTGCAATTATCATCGACCAAGTCCTATGGCGAAATCGAAGAATAATGACATATATCTTTATGCAGCAAGCCCACAATAGATGTCAATCATTCCATAATACAAGTGCATAGCACAGATAATTGGAATCTTAGACTAGAAAATATCAAGTGCTAGAACCGAACTATATATCTCATGCTTCATATTAACACATAAGCCAAAGTGGGGCAGTATATCCATTATTGCATAAAATTATCTCGTAAAAGCCATTAACCCAGATAATCTATAACATTCACATGCATTCCTCTAAACTTAACTCCTAAAACCATAAACACAGATAAGTTTACTTATGTATAATTACCACAAGCAACTCATTTAGTTATTCTCATGCTTAAGATAACCCCACATATACGCATATGAACTAACAATTTAACAACATAAAAAGGTCGCGTATAATCATACATCATTTTCCATGCAAGTAACATCCGACCAGAATGGAGGAGAACATCAGTAAATCTACTTGTAGACAACCTGAAATTATAATAGAGTTGGGAAAGAAATCAACATATAGAACTGTCTACGCATATGAAACCAACTAAAACATCACTTGGAGAGCAGAGCACCACCACCCAACCATGAATCACCTTTGATTCCCCCTAAGCCAAGGTTCTTGCCATGGATCAACTACTTCCAATTAGTCTATGCAATGGGTATTTAATACCCTCTTTCATGATATGGTTTCCATTAGCGACATCTTGCTTTTATGGATTTTTATCCATTTGCCTAGGTCTCTTTTGGAAAAGCTCGTCTTTATCTCCTGCGAGGCTTTTCCTCATAAAAGCTTGCCTTTATCTCTCGCAAAGATTTTATGTTTTTTTCCTCGATGGATATTGATCTCCAACCCATCGAGTTTATCTAGAATCACATCTAGAATCTTTATCATGAAAGATTTATTCCTATCCCATTCCTCAATGGGATTTGGAAAGAATCTCTTCTCTTGGTGTCTCGCTTTTGCAAGTGATTTATTTATTAATTAACTTAATAATGTATTTTCTTTTCATATTATACATCATACCTAGCTTTCCTCAGCCTTAGGTTTAGAATAGTTGACACACAAGGGATGGGTGTTACATATCTTACACTTTAGAAGACCTCTTTTCAAAGAGGCAAAACTTTAAATTGGTTTGGTTGTTCCACGAAAACAACTTAAGAGTCATTCTTTTTGCTTGATTAGCTAGAAGAATTGATTTGAGGTCCCTAGCTATTGGTAGTTAAAGATATATTGTAAAACCGATAGTAATTGGGAAAAGGTAACTTGACCTAGTTAAGCCAGTCGATGCCACTACTCCAAATGAAAAAGGATTTGTTTTAAGGTCTGGACTTGGTGGTTATCCCCCATGTTGGTGCAACGAATTTCGAGGCATCAACACAATCATAATGCCTTACGAAGCCAACATAATCAACCTTAGAAATCAATGTTGTATCAACAACGTCATCTCATCAGAGTTCAGAAGTCAGATCAAAACTATTATCAAAGTCATCAATACCACAATATCAATTCTTTCAACCAGGTGATAGGTAGAGCACATATCAAGTCTTGACTTCATCTATTATCATGACAACAAGTTGTCATCAACCATGCAATATCAATCAAAAATTTCATCAGGTCATTCTCATAATCATCATACAAGTTATTTATGTCACTAGATGTAAATACATACACCAAGGATAAGTCATGCAGGTTCCATATTCATACTAAATCACAACTATGAATACTTCATCCATTGTGCTAGGAAGAAGGAGGCCAAACTCACATGATTCATTGAATGTCACTATGCCCACATAGCATTGACATTAGGGAAAATCAACAATCATCAAATCAAATCATTAGTCATCGGGTCAAGTCCAAATTTTCTATCATGGAGAGATATATAGATCAAAACATATCTCAATCTTCAATTCAAAGTTCTAATTCATTGGCAAGCATCATGTCAAAGTTCCAAACATGAATTATATATATCAATAAGCCAAATCATGCCAAACTCTTATAGCACAAACATAATGACATATCTATATGTATGTCTCGGTTACCTGCAAACACAAGTTCAGACTTCATGTTTATATTATGGCAAACATTCAATATTTTCTTGCTTTCCAAATCTTACTGGTACCTGCAACACATTTGTAGTACTGACATCTTCCAGGTGAACATCTAATTTCATGCACAATACATTTTTTTTCCCTGTGATAAAAAATGTAGCCCAACGACTTTTGAAATAAGTTTACAGTGGCAGAATATGTCAGAGACACCTTGATTCAGAGTTCAGATAACTTTAGAAAACTTCAGATGATGGTTAATTGTAGCCAAACCCCTGAACACTCCCTTCAAGTTAGCATGGGAGTGTCTTTAACTTCCTAGATGCTACCTTGGCCTTAGAATGCATGCGTCCAAGGATGAAATCTCATGGTTCTGTGCCTGCGTCCAAAACATAAACCCTAATTTAAATACAAGCTTCAGATCTAAGACTTGGTTGTCATTTCAATAATGTCATATGCACATCATACTTCAACAATAATAATGGAAATACTAATGTGAGTAAGAATCTTGAGAAGAGATTCTCCCTCTGACTGGGAATCTGCTTCATTCATCTTCATGGGGTTGTCACCTATTCCCAAATCTCTCTTAGGTATGCTAAGGGGCGTGGTCCCTAATGAAAGGTTAGATAAAATTATATGAGTTTCGAGGAGATCCTAAGTTAATGGGACTACTTCAAAATGATGAGAAAGATTAGTGAATATGATGAGCAATACAATATATGGATTCAATAATCAAATAAATATACTCTCAATGATCATCAACATGGAATTCAAAATATAAAGATGTAAAACCAATGCCTTAAATTATTGCTTCAAAAATAGTAAAGACTTGCTAAAATGTAAATACTCAAAATGAGATAACAAGTAGTCCTTCAATTTCGGTGTTATATGGGATGCATATTAAGTTACGAGGGGATATAGGCTTAGAATTATTCCATATGGTAGGAGTGCATCTCTCATAACCAATATATTGGTTACTTGTTATATCACTGTTATTTCTAATAGCAAGGTGGTTAGTGCCTAATTAGGATTCTCTTGCTTTGTTTTGTTTATAGCATTCCTCTTTTTTTCCCAATGAGTTATGTTTTCTTGGTTTAGTTGGGTATATGATTGTCTTGGTTCAAGAAATTAGTTTTTATGGATATTGTCAGGTGGACCCTTCATTTGAGGGATTAGAGGGTGGTGTTGGAAGCTTGTTAAGTGGAACCCATTGGCAAACGTTATGAGTGATGTTGTTTGGAAATTTTTGAGAATGATGGAAGTATTAGCCAATGCTCTTCATCACAAGGTACTTTCAAATGATTTTATACATTTTGGAGTACGTTTAGTTGAACGTGATAATTGAAACTATTTGCATTAATCATTAGCTTATTACCGTAGTCCGTCTTCTATGATGGTTGTAGGGTTATGTTTCTATTGGATGTGAACCATGCACTCGGCCAGTTTTGCTGGGACAACATGAACATGAAGGACGTTGTTGGTGGGAAGATTTGAAGGCAAAATAATGTGGCTTTCACAAAGTGTTTTTGGTTTTGTTTATATTTATTATTTTCCAACAATTTTCAACTTATGTTTTGTATACTTGTGATTATCTATAACTGCCTTTGGATTAGCCACTAGTTTGGACCAAGCAAGTGGTTTCTGCAGAATTGTTAGGTTTGTGCATCAAGTGGATTTAGTGGACCAACGCCATCGCCTTGCTTGTTAATTCATTTTCCTCTAAATCCCACAAGTTTGTTTTTGTGTTCATTGTGCTACCAATAAAACATATTAGTAGGCCTGTGTTCAACTTCTTCTTATACCTCTATGAGTTCTTTGATCATGAACTATCTAGGAGAACATGTCGATCTATTGTTACAAGCTTAAAATCTTGCTTTAACTAAAAATAATATGATTACTATCACAGAAAGAACAAGCCCTCTGAGGCCTTTAAAGTGAAATAGGTATAAAATATTGAGATTTAAAAACAGAACCCATCTAACCAATTAACTGGTCAATTAGACTAGAATCATCTATTTTGACCAATTGAAGATTTACTTGTCCATCTCTACTAGAGTTAGGCAACAACAGATATGTTAGATCATAAACATATATCTATCATGGTCATCAACATCATGTCATCAATCTATTATCAAATATTAGACTCGAAGTAGCAGATAGATGCAACATCATATCTCAAATATTATGCACACAATAACAATTTCTATCAAGACAATCCATCAAGTTAGGGCATTCAGTTTAACCAAATTCCATCAAGACATGACCACAAGAAGTAAGAGATCTAGAATATCAATCTCATAGTTCTACCTCTAGCATCAATGTTACCATGCTTGTCATGATCAATAGGATCAGGTTAGGTCATTCAATAAAATTTTATCAAAATAACGAGAGTGTCAATATCTCTTTCCATACTTTTATCATTCTCATCACAAGCATTAAAATAATATTATGTATCAGAATTAATGAGCTAAATTTCTATGTGAAGTCCATCATGTCTTATGCATGACAAGTATCAAGAGTATCATCTACTAGAGTCAAGGTGCTAGCCTTCTTTATTGGATCAAGATATCCAATAGACAGATGTTAGCCAACATCAATGCATTAACATTAGATAGCCTCATAGAATTCAAGAAGATCAAAATTTTCAACACCAAGTGCATCATTTCATCATAGGAAACATAGATTCAAATTTATTTCATATGCATGTATGATCCATTAAACAAAGAGACATTATCATCATACCTTAGGGCTTACCTAGCCATCAGTGTTACTATTGAAATACAACATACCATGCATACCTTGTGGTATTCAATACCTGTACACATTTTCATATAGTGCTTCTTAATATTTTCCGGCTCTAGCCATCTTTCCTACATTTCAAACGATCCACTCATCACATCTCATCAAGGAGGTTAGAAAAATCCATATACTCAAATACATATGCAGAAGGTATAAACAATAAACAAAATAATCAAATCCATAAGTCTAAACAAAATTAAGAGGCATCATAAGTCAAGAAATACTTATCTTCAATGAGAGTTGATCCTCTCCCTCTTGAACCAGCCATCACCATCCATATTCCACATAACATTGTTACCTTTATGTTGTAGTGGCTACAACCACTCTCCAAAATTTTGCCTTAGCTTCATTTTGGAGCCAACCTACCAACCTTTCACAACACCTTGTCTTGCTTTGTCAAGTACACAAGCTTCAATGTTTTTCTTGCACAAAAATAGCCTATTGATCAAATTTCGATGCTTTCCCCTCACAGGTTGTTCACTCGGACTTGGTCCAGCTATAGGCTGAGCAACTCCCCCAAGAAATTGCGCAATTCTGGAGGGCAACCAACCTTCCCTCCAGAAATTGTGCAATTCTGTTTGGCAGCCTCCTGGGCTCCAGAATTGCGCAATTCTGCCAGTTAGGATTCACCCAGAAAACCACGCAATCCTTCCCAAAAAGCCTACTCAGTCCAGGAATTTCACAATCCTAGGTAGCAATCAGCTGCTCTACCCAAAAATTGCGTAAATCTCCTAGGCAGCCAACCCAGCTCCCATCCAGAAATGCGGATTTCTCCCAGCAATTGAGCAGCCTCATGCATGAGTAGTTGGGTTGACCAGTTCCACCTGGGACCAAGGAAACTTGACTTGCATGCATCGCTTTCTTTTTCCCTTAATAGAAAAAGGCAACATGTAAAAAGCATCCATTGATTCAGGGAGCTATTTTTAGCAGTCGGAGTGTTATAGACATATTTGGGCACTATAACCCCAATCTCATATGTCCATAAACCAAGGGCTTCTAAGCCCCTAAAAGTGTTGTTACACACCCTAAAGGGACAAGGTCAACTAATTACATCATCTCCCAGAAGTTCTCCCTGAAAAACTACACAGAACTGGTCAAAACTGGACCATACAGATTGCTCAGTGCTAAGGATGCAATGCATCTCACCTACTACATGCAAAAAGTGCGATGGATATTGAAAAGCCCTTATGTAGGGTGTGATGAGCAAGAGCAGACAAATGGCAAAGGCAGTTGGCTAGGTGGAAACCCAGAGAATCTTCTAGAAACTACCCATTTGACGCTTGCCTTTCGCCCAAGGATGAGTAAGATATCATGAAATCTCCAAGTGGAACCAAGAAATATCATAAAAATGGCACTAATCAAAGACCCAGAAGCTGACTCACGCACCTGCAAATATCTATATATGGATCCCTGATCCTAGAGATCCAGAGGCTGGAATTTTGTATCTTGTAAGGAAGTGTTGTTGGTTTCTCTATGGAACATCATAGTGTTGGGTGATCTAGCTTTTCATGAGGTGAAGAGGGCTTTCATGCTGGGAGGATGGCGTTGGGTCAGATCAATGGCTTGTAATCCTCTCTTCTACTACTTCTATCAATAAAGCTATTTGAGTTTTCCTCCATATTCTTGTATATCTCTGAATCTTGTATTGATATATGCATTGGTATGGTTAATATATATCTAATCCTATATTGTTTATGGTTATATATCTCTATAATTTGATGGTACTATGCTGCTTTGACTCTACAGGTGTTCTTTGAAGCAGGACAAGTAAGGAAGGAGTGGCAAAGATTTGTCAAAGGGGAGAGGAAACAAGCAAGGAGCCAAGTGAAAGACTGATGTTGGTACTCTCTGCTTCTCTCTCATCTATTTCTCATAAAGAAAAACACAAGTGACTTTAGTTTGTTTGTTTCTAAGATAGCTACCCATCTTAGTGGGACTAGTAGCTCTGAATGGACACTAGTTTTCCCGATAACAAAATGGAGACTCCAACAGGAACCGAATAGCTTGTTTGCTTGTTTCTATTTGTTTACTTTATAAACTACAGACGAAGCTTGAAGTTAAGCCAGCTAGCCTTCAAACTGCTTTTGCTATGCAACTGCAAAGTAGATCAACACTGCTTCAATCAATCTCCAGGTTAGTTTATGAACTGAACATCTGACTTGCAAACATCCTAAGTGCCCTGGTGGTAGCTCAAGTAACCTCATTAGATCAGCCCCTATGCTTTATGTTTACTACCTATCATTAGCTCAGCCTAAATCCCTGAACTAAGCTGCAAACTGTGAGCCAAAACCAAGTCCAGTCTCGTCCCTGGACCATCGCATTGTCTCTCATTGGCAGTCTGGATGCATCGCACCTCCCGTGTGCTGCTGGTGAGATGCATCCTTGTTTCCTTGTGTTACAGGTGCGATGATTAGGTAAGACTGTTTCTGCCTCCAGATTTTGGTTTTCTCTTCATTTGTCTTCAGCTTTATTCAATAGTTTTGCTGTCTGTGATCAGTATACCACTATTGAAACTCCCTTCCTTTGCATTATTCAGCCTCCATTGTTCAAAGAATTGTGAATGTTTTTATGTATTTTTCGTCATTTACAGTTCTCCTTTGCAAAAAGTAGCTTAATCGAATTGTCGTATTTTGATTTGAAAGTGTCGCAAGTGTCGTTTTCAGTCAAATAAAAGAATTTTCCTCTTTTTGATAGTCAATTACACTTTTTCCATTGTATTTGATTTGAATTAATAGTATTTCAAGTGTCGAAAGCAATTTTCAATTCGAAATTGCAAAGTGTCGTCTTAGTCTTCCTTTCATTTTTTGAAAGAAAATTGTTAGTACTGTTGCTTTGAAAGAAAAATAGTTCAAATACTTAACATTCTTTTTGTCATTCACACATTAAGAAAGGGGAAAACAAATACATGCATGTGCATTTGCATTTAGACTGCTTGTGGAAATTAATTTAGGACAATGCATCTTAGCGTGTGCTCTCTGCTCTATGTTGAAAGAATCTTGCTTCTCTCTTTCCTTAGTAGCTAGTATTTTAATTGCAAAAAGAAAATAAACGACTGTTTATCATCTTAGATTGCATATTTAGGAATTGTATATCTACATCACGTGGTGAACCTTAAAGGCAAACTTCTTAAGAAAGATCAACTGTAAAATAAATTTCAATGAACATAAAAACGCTTTGGAAGCTAATGCACAACATTTAGAAGTCTAGGCTAGAGATGTATTCCGACGTCGTAAAGCCTGGTAACTATTGCTTTCATCGTAGGTTGGGTGATTCCTCCTCTTTGAGATGACAAGTGCTAGTATGGAATTGTGCTCCCACGTACCGTCGAGTATATATTGGGAGACCACAATAGGCTATATCCTTTATCCCTAGGAAGCTGTGTCTGCCGCCCTATCGATCGTAATGCACTGAACACAACATTCGGGAAGATTGACTGTCGTACCGTAAAAAGTATTATGCAATTTTGCTATTGGTTTGGTAATCCCTCTGTCTAGATTTCCAGAGTAGTCATTTTCGTTCCTTTTCAGACTCCTTAAAAGAAAAGGTCCATCTGAGCACTTGTCACTTCAGGATCATTAAAAATCGAAGGCGACTAGAGTCATCTTTAGCTTTTTCTCAACTATTAAAAATTGAAAAAGCAAGTTGTGTCAAAGAGTCATAAAATTTATTTTAATCGGAATAACATCACTATTCCCTCGTTGGTCTTAGGTTGAGAAAATGGAGTCCACCAATCAAGGATTTCCCCTTGGGGGAATCCTAGTCCCTTCTCCTCTTGGGGAGATGTTGGTGCACCTCATATGGCCACATTGTCGCTTCCAGGACTAATAATTGGCCTACCAGTATGGCTTTTCTCGACCTCTGTCATTCAAAACACTACGATTCCTGAGCAACCAAATCAGCAACTGGGTGATACTAGAGTTACCCCCCAACCTTCTACTTCGTTTGTTTCTCCTTGTCCTTCTTCCTTTTCACTTGGTGAAGCTAGTAAAACTAAAAACCAAGTAACTGATAAGAAGAAGAAAAGGAAGGAGAAGAAGAAAAAGAAGCCAACGGCAAAAGGGGGCAACCATGCATCGTCTGGCAAAAATCCACACACTACACCATCCATACCTAAATCTCCATGTGTCATTTGCAAGGGAGACCACTATCACCAAGACTGTCCTTGCATCCCACAGATCTTAAGGGATTGGTCTCCTAGCTTGCACAATCCGGTGCCCTCAACCTCTAACGATCATGCTGAAAGTACACTGTCAACTAATGAAAACGAAGTCAATGGACAAAAAAGAGGATCTAAAATTCCTTGTAGACTGTGTGAAGGCGATCATGCTATCCACTATTGTCCCTTCCTAGACGAAGCTAAAAGAGTCTTGGATAACCATCCTGCTTCACTGCTACGGCTTCCTCGTGGATATAAGAAACTCTTGCCAAGTCCATCACTAGTTGAAAATCCAACTGACACTCCTTTGTGGTCGGTTGAAGCATATATCGTTGAAGATAAACCCTCTGAGTCCACACTGGACCAAAGTCAACAGGTCGAGACGGTAGTTGACCCAGTCTTGTCTTCAAAAGGTCTACCTTCAGATGATACAGTCACCAAAGAGAATGAGAACGACACCGTTCAAATTCTTTTAGTCAGCACAAAATCCGATGAACATGGGGGCAATCTACCCGTTCCTTTACCAAATGAAGGAAGTTTGTCAGAGATTTACCCGGTCGTTTATTCGGCCCCTCCTCCAAGCAATCTAGTCGTTTCCTTCGATTGGAATCTACTAGGCAGACCCCGTCTACCAACTAATGTACCATTTCGAATCATAGTGCAAGCTTACAGAATGGTCATGTTTGGTACTATCATAGATGAAGGGGCTTCTGTGAGTATCCTTTCCTCAACTAATTGGAAAGCGCTTGGTTCGCCATCGCTTCTGCTTGAGATTCGAAATCTGACAGGTGTCAACAAAGGAACCAGTCGACCGTTGGGGATCCTTCCAAGTTTGCCTATAACTTTGAGAAGGAAAACCATTTATCTGAATGTAATGGTAGTCCAGGACCTTCATATTACAATATACTCCTTGGGCGTGACTACATTTATAGCATGGGAGCCATTGTTTCCTCACTCTTTCGAGTGATGTGTTTTCCACATGAAGTCAGAGTGGTCCAACTCATAGACCAACTTTCATTTCCCAGTTCAAACATAGCTAATAGTCAAGTGCCATCCCTAACTGGTATTTTTGCACAAGGAATGTCTCTTCAATCTCCAGCCAATCCACCTAATGAACGCGAGTGATTCAGTGAATGTGGCTAAACCCAGGGGGCATGCACCCTGGTCTGCTTCGGCAAGAAAACTTTAGGTATAGGGTAGGTTTCCGTGGAGGATATATGACTAGTCTAACACACCCGTCCATTTAGGAAAATGGGATTAGACTGGAATAAGATTCCTTTGTTAAAGGTTAGGTGATTAGAACTGGAATCACCTTCGACCATTTCGATGGACAAAGCCAAGGAAGTGTTTTTGTCTGCTACTCAGGTGGAACCATCTTGCTGATGCAAGAATTTCTGTATGGTAACTTGGAAACTCTACTTCTCTATACCTGGGGGCATGCAAACCTTTTTGCATGCAAGTGAAAAGCGACCATTTATTTTCTTAGTTTGTAGGTTCTTAACCCTTTAAACTCGTAGGTTGGTCATTCCTAGCTTGCATAAAGAAAGGTTGTGGAGCAAAGTTTCGAATGGGGCAAGCTCCCTAAAAAATGAACCTATTGATGAGACATCCTTATTATATGACTGGCATGAGCAGTTTTACGTGAAGTTCAAGCTCGTTAAAAAATAAACCTAGCGATGAGCATATGTTCCCTTAGAG
>APFE030542327.1:1119-22939 GCA_000404065.3 Pinus taeda | reverse complement strand
TCATATTCCTTGTTTCATTTTTTAACGAGCTTGACACAAGACAAGGAACTATGCTCATATTCCTTGTTTCATTTTTTAATGAGGTTGACACAAGACCAGGAACTATCCTCATATTCCTTGATCATGACCCATAAGAGGTCATGACTTCCAACAAGCTCTCATCAGATGGGAGAACAATTCTTTGGAAGGGATACGTGGCAAGGAATCCATTAGAGAGATCTAGTTCCAATGCCCCTAGATAATGCACAACATCATAGAATTGATCGTCAGTTGATGTAGGCATGGAATGGGATGCCACATAATTGACCCGTGGTGGTGAATATACCATTGGGACAAAAGGACCATTTAGGGAAGATGGTTGACTGGAAGCCATATTTGGACTGGGAAATGAAAGCTTGTCAACAGTGACAATTCTGCCTTCATGCGGGAAACACATCACTCGAAAGAGTGTTGAAACAATAGCTCCCATATCATAAACATAGTCGCACCCAAGAGATAAATTGTAATCTAAAAGGCCTGGGACTACCATCACATTGAGATAAACAATTTTTCCTCCCAAAGTAATAGGCAACTGAGGGAGAATCCCCAATGGTTGACTGGTTCCTCTGTTAAAAGCCAACAAATTCTGGGTAATAGGCACAAGTGATAGCGAAACGAGCGCCTGCCAAGAAGTGGATGAGAGGATACTCATAGATGCACCTTCATCTATAATAGTGCCAAATACAATCATATTATAAACCTGTATTATGATCTAGAAAGGCACATAAGAAGGAAGACGACATCCTGTCAGTCGATTCCAATCAAAGGAAGTGACTAGACTACTTGGAGGGGGTATCGTAAGAATGAGAGAATTACCCCCTTGAGTTATAAGAACGGGAGGATTTTCCTCCTGTCTTGATGGAACAGGAGGGTTGCCTCCAAGCTCACTGGAATCTGAAGAAACGAAAAGAACCTGAGTGGTACCATACTCACTCTCTACGGGAAAGGTACAAGTAACTGAAGGTGAAATTGTGTCAACTGTTTCCTCGACCTGTGATTGGTCAAGTATAGACTCATGGGATTCACAGTCAAAGAGAGTGGGTCTGACGGATGATTGATTTGGGCCAGTCAATTCATCAACTAGTGAAGGATTAAGGGACAGTATCCTGTAACTAGATGGAAGTCGTTGCGAAGAAGCAGGACAATTATCCAACACTTTTTGGCTTCATCCAGATAGGGACAAAGGTGAATGGGGTGATTCTCTTCACATAACCTACAGGGAAACTTAACTTTCCCCTTCTTTCCATGAAATTTACTACCACTAGTTTGTGTGTCACTAGCATGATCTCCAGAAGTTGATGACATAGGATGATGTGAACGAGAAGACCATTCTTCTAAGATCTGAGGAATACCAGAACAATTTCGAAGAATATGGTCTCCCATACAAAGTTTGAAAGGATATCGAAGTTTGTGAATCTTATCAAACAAATTCTCATCAAAAGTTGCATTCAAATAAATGGTTGCTTGGTTGCCCCCTGCTGAATTTTCTTCTTCTTCTTCTTCTTCTTCTTCCATTTCTTCTTCTTCTTATCCACTTGGTTACTAGTGTTATACTTTCACTAGGTGAAGAGAAAGAAGAGGAGGAAGAAACAACTGACGAATAAGGTAAATGGTCAACTCTAGGATCAATTGGAGGTTGATTTTGTCCAAGTGGAGGAGTACTTGATTGCGGAGAAATCACGACATTTTGAACCAAGGAGGTTGAAAACAACCATACTGGAAAGCTAATGGTAAATCCTAGAAGGGATAATGTAGCCATATATGGAGCACCAATATTTCCAAAAGGAGGAAAAGGATTAGGATTCCCATCAAAAGGAATTCCTTGATCAGTGGACTCTGGATTTTTTGCCATATTTTTCAACCTAATATCAATTAAGGAGTGACGTGGAGGATATTATCCGTGGCCAATTAATTTATTTTAATCAAAATAACATAACAAAACAAAAGATGGATAATATAGGCAAAAGGATTACCAAGCAACTGTGAACTACAATATACTGCCTCAGTAAACCAAGGACTTAACATACGTGCAGGAAATCTCCTTGAATGTTGTGTTCAGTGTATCAAAGTGTACAAGGCGGCTGACTCGGTTACCTATGGATGCATAGCAACCTATTTTAGTCCTCCAAAATATACCCGAAAGTACGTGGAGGCTCAATCCGTGTTAGCATTGTCTAATGCGAAACCGCACAGTGAGAGCATTCCTTTACACTTTTCATACTATAACACCGTCCTATATACCCAAAGGTACGTGGACGAGCGACGATATACTTACATATGTGAAATGAGGTATCAAACTTGGAATGTATCGTAGACAATTAAAGATAGCTTATATGTTTTATGACACCAGAACACGTCTCTAGCCTAGAACCTCTAAATGTTATGCATTAAGTTACACTGCTCCATTAGGTTAATTGAGATAACTTTTATGTTGACCTTCTTAAGAATTTTCCTTTCAAGGTTCACCACGCGATGTTTTTGAAACTCCTAGAATGCAACTAAGATGATAAACATTCTTTTCATTTGATTTGAACAATGAAAACTGTAGCTAGTAAAGGATAGAGCAATGAGATCTTTGACAAATAGAAAAGAGCACAACTAATGCAATTTTCCCTATACTATTCCTACAAGCACACACAAACCTCTAAATGCATAATGCAAGTTTTTCTTTTCATTTCCCTTAATGTTTAGATGAACAAAAGGAAACTAAATGCACATTCAATAAAAAAATACTTTTCGCAAGAAACAAATACTTTACAATAGTTCCTTTTTGAAATAAATGAAGACTTTACAACACTTCCTTTTCAGAAAAGATTAACTGAATATAAGAGAACTTTGAAAATGAATTGATAACAATAAAGAAATCATTTAATAAACACTAAACAATCAAGGCCAAAGTAGGGCCAGGAGGAGAAATACAATTTGATTACAAAACCATAAGAAGCATTGATCTTTCAACAAACAAAATCATAAGCAACTTTGGAAAAAATCAAGCCAAAGGTGGGCTTTTTAGCCTAAGATGGATCGGAATAGGCCAGAGTGGGAGACAGTGTGCTACAATGCACTGTCTCTAAGCTAGGGCTGCTCCGTAGTGCACTATGTCAAGGCCAACACTGCGCTGGTGCCAGAGAGTATTAATCAAGAGACATTCAACCACAATTTTTGACCAAAAACACTTCAAAAAGACTGAAATAAGATTAATGAAATCAAGAAAAGTCTACTAGGTGTAATATGATGAGGTTAAGCCACCAGGAATGACAGTCGTTACCCAGTGGAGTCACCAATTTGTTATATGGAATTTGCATCTACGGATAAACACATTCTCCCTAGGTGGGTAGATAAACCTAGAACAACAAAAACAAAGTAGTTTAACCTTTTCTTATAGTAGATAGATGAGATGAAGGAACTTAATTGTAGTCTTTCACTTCCTTAATCCCCTTTGAATCGCTCCCGTCACTCCCACTTGAACAAAACCCGCTCAATTGGTACCTATATCGACAAAAATAGAAACAACAAACGATCAAAGCACACATGATCTATCTACTATAAAATAATGGAATCAAAGACATTGAAACACATAATCATAATAGATATGAAGAATAATATGAGAAAAGGAATAAACTCTTTAGTAATGTAGAAGGAAGAGTATCACCCAATTCAATTCGATCCTGTGTGACTCCTCCAGCTTCAGTCCAACCCTCGCCACATAAAAAGCACACCAATCCAGTAGCATAACATTGCTTGACATGAACTCAATTCTCAAACCAAAAGAATTTCCTTACAAACTTCCGATTCTAGCCCCTTGATCACTATGATGAGTGTTCAATTTATAAGAAATGGAGGTGGTTTTATCATAAATGAGGGTACTGAATGGCCTCCAAACTTGGAGTTAGTTTCCATGGAGCAAGGGATGATAGGATAGGAGGTTAATGGATCCTTAGCCTATCCAATTTCAAGCTCATAGGAGGAGATAAGAGATGGGATCCTTCTAGAATCATCTAGAATAAAGGAATATTCCCAGAACCCTATGCAAATTTCGCTCAATCTCGCCCAGTGTAGGTCAAAGAGGGACTAAGTGCACTGTAGTGAAGGCTAGAATGGGCCTGCCTACTCTACAGCGCAGTTACTCCTGACCAAGGCTGCGCTAGTGTCCCAAGGAGGCATTTTAGCAAGGCTTCAGGCTAGGAAACTTTCATAAAATGAAGCATTCAATGTTATGACTTGTCTAGGGCATGTAACAACTGAATTAGGGTTTGATGAGCCCTAATTGTACTGATCTAAATGCCAGGAATGATGTGCCCAAATAGAACTACAACAGGGACGCATTTGCTACTATGGGATTTTGCTTAGGCCTGTGGTAAACCTTGTTTAGTGGGAGATCTGTAGGATTGATTCTTGTAGTGAAAGAAGATGGTGAACAGTGGAAAGATAGAGATCGAAAAATTCAATGGATAAATTTTTGAGTTGTGGAAGCTTAAGATGGAAAACCTGTTGGTGGATAAAGATCAGTGGATCATGGTAGATCCGAGTACTAAACCAACGGCAATGTCAGCAGAAATATGGGTGAAGTTGGATTAGAAGGCAAAGAGCACAATACAGTTTGTATCTTAGATTTAGTATTGTTGAATGTATCAGGGTAAGCTACAACGAAGGTTTTGTGGGAAAAGTTAGGGACTTTGTAGCAATATAAGTCTCTGGTGAACAAACTGTTCATGCAGAAAAAGTTGTATAGCTTGAGGATGAAGGATGAAGACTCAGTAATAGAGAATTTGAACACCTTTAATACCGTGGTAAACCAATTGTTATTTGTTGATATAAAATTTCAGATGAAGATAAGTGCATCAATTTTTTGTGTTGTCTACCAGATTCGTGGGATAATTTGGTTGTTGCTATAGGTAGCAATACAACTACCTTGAAGTTTGATGAAATAGTATCATCCTTCTTGTCAGAGGAGATGAGACAAAAAAATATGGGATCCATAATGGTGATGCCTTGTCTATATTAGGATCACCCCCAAACAGAAACAAAAATAAGTCCTCGAGTGAGAGATCTAAATCTAGAGGGAGATATAAATCTCTAGGAAAAACTGTGAATGTGTGCTGGAAATGCAGAAAGGAATGACATTACAAAAATGATGCCAGATCTAAAGCTCATGAGAAAGGAAAGGGATTTTATTTATAGAGGAGAAAGCCACCTCAGATGAAGGTGGGGATGTGTACTTGGCTTCTTCTTCAAGTACACATGTAGATCATGAGGCATGGCTAATTAACTCGGGTGCATCCTTTCACTTCACTCCCCATAGGGAGTGGTTCTACGAGTATGAGCAATATGATGGTGGTGATGTCTTCTTGGGGGATGACCGAAAGGCCAAAATCATCGAACATGGAAAAATAAAGCTGAAGTTGCAACGTGGAAGGATGAGAACACTTCCTAGTGTTCTGCATATTCCTTCATTGTCCAAATATCTGATTTTTGTAAGCAAGATGGATGATGTAGCTATAAAAACAATGTTCGAGAAAGATACCTGCAAGATGGTTCGGGGAGCACTGGTATTAATGTGGGGAGTTCAGATTGGAACTCCATACAAGATTTTAGGTATAATTGTTATCGATGGGTGCAACAGTTCTATGGTTCCTGAAAGTGGAGAATAAAATTTAGTGGTCTCTGGAGGAAAGACCATGTTATGGTATCAAACGCTTGGACATATTGGAGAGAAGGGCCTTTGAATACTGTATGGTAATGGTATGGTAGAATCTATGTCGAATTGCTCTATGGATTTATATTTTTTTAACATTGTGTATATGGGAAGCAAAATCGGGTGGGTTTCCTCTCTAGTGCTAAGAGGGCAAAAGTGATATCAAAGCTTGTGCATAGTGATGTGTTTGGACACGTGCTAGTCCCATCACTGGGTAAGTATGTGTATTATGTATCACTAATAGATGACTTCTCAAGGAATACATGAATATATTTCCTCAGGAAGAAATCTAAAGTCTTTGACATGTTCAAACAATTTAAGGATTTGGTGGAAAATAAAATAGAGAAGAAGATCAAGGTGTAGAGAATAGATAATGGTGGAGAGTTTTGTTAGAAGGAATTTGAAGAGTTTTGTAAAAAGTGTGGTATAGCACAACATAATACTACTCCATACACACCTCAACAAAATGGAGTTGTAGAAAAAATGAACAAGATGTTGATGGAAAAGGCACGAAGCATTTTCAATGGTGTCAAGTTAGTATAGGAATTCTAGGATAGAGACAGTGGAGACTGCATGTTACTTGGTTAATAGGTCACCTTCATCAGCATTGGAGGATAAGACTCCACATGAGAAATGAACTGGTAAGAAAAGACCTCTTTCACATATGAGGATATTTGGCTGTGATGCATATGTACACATTCCAAATGAGAAGAGAACCAAGTTGGATAGCAAAATCTAAAAGGTGCATATTTATTAGGTATAAGGATGGTTGAAAAGGTTATAATCTTTGGAACCCATAAACAAGGAAGGTTGTGTACAACCAAGATGTTGTGTTTAGAGAGGTTAAAGATGTTATTAAACATGAAGTTTGAGCTAAAGGAGGAAGAATCAGACTTTATAGTAGAACAAGAATCAAAAGAGGAAGAGCCACAAACTCAAGTTTTGAGAAGATCAGTTTAAGAGAGAAGGCATCCAGAAAGGTATAGTCTATTTTCTTTTTGTTAAAATTATGTTTTATCTATTATTGATGATGATCCAAGAACTATCAGGGAGGCAGTAGATTCAGAGGATGGTAAACTCTAGAAAGAGGCCATGGTTGATGAAATGGCATGTTTGGACAAAAATGAGACTTGGGATCTAGTGGAGTTGCCGACTGGAGGGAAACCCATTGGAAGAAAATGAATATTTAAGAAGAAGATGAATGCAAAAGGAAAGATGGAGAAAAACAAAGCTCAATTGGTAGCCAAAGGTTATTCTCAGGTGACGGGAATTAATTTTGGTGATATTTTTCTCATGTTACCGAGTTAGCTTCTACTAGATTACTTTTATCTCTTACTACTGCTTTTGATTTTGAGGTAGAACAAATGGATGTGAAGACACCATTTCTTCACAAGGATATGGAAGAAGAGATCTACATGAAGTAACCCGAAGGACTTGCAATGGAGGGTAAGAAAGAACTGGTATGCAGGTCAAAAAAGTCTTTGTATGGATTAAAACAATCACCAAGGATGTGGTATTAGAAATTTGATACACATATACGGGGAATTGGCTTCAACATAAGAAAAGCATATCATTGTGTGTATTTTAAATTGATTGGTGACAATGTTATTATTTGGTCTTGTATGTGGATGATATGTTGTTGATTAGAAATGACAAAGAAATTATATAGGATTTGAAAACCCAATTGCCCTCCAAATTCGACATGAAGGATATTGGTGTTACAAACCATGAAGAATTTTAGGGGCTAATATTCGTACGTGGGCTAATTTTCCATGCTTTTTCCAAAAAACAGATTCGCCAATTTCCATTTTTTCTAAAAAAGGCTCACCCAAATTTTACAATATAAAATTATTTTACCTAAAAAATCACCAACATTATATAGAGACTATATATAGTGTCATTATAAATTTGAATAATTTTACAAATATATCAATAAATAAAAAATTTAGTTTGCATATTTAGGCCTAGTGAGATTCACCAATGTTTTTAAACTTCAATATAATTTTCCCTCCTTAAAATTTTCCTTGTTGCAAACTATATTTTGGGCATAGAAATTAAACGAGATCGGGCAAATAGGAAGCTCTGGTTAAACCAGAGGAAGTATGTCGAGACAATATTGCATAGGTTTAGTATGCAGTATAGTAAACCGGTGAAGGTTCTTATTCTTGTAGGTATAAAATTATTTGTTGAATAGTGTCCTAACAAAGAAGAAGAGGAAGAGGACATGTCACGTGTTCCATATGTGAGTGAAGTTGGTAGCTTGATGTATGGAATGGTTTGCACCAGACAAAACATTACACATGTAATGGGTGTATTGAGTAGGTTTATGTCGAAACCAGGGAAGGAGCATTTCACAACAGTGAAGCAGGTTTTCAGGTATTTGCGTGGGACTAGTTATTATGGTTTGTGATACCAAAGAAGACCAGAATTAGATAGAATTTTGGACATCCATGGCTATGTTGATGCAGAATGGGCTAGATATCTAGATCAAAGAAGATCTACATGTGGTTATGTTTTTAACCTATTTGGAGGAGAAGTTAGTTGGATGAGCAAGAGGCAGTCTGTAGTGGCACTCTCAACTACAAAGGCTGAATACGTGGCATCCACTCATGCAAGCAAGGAAGAAATTTGGTTGCAAATATCGTTTTCAAGTATGGGGTTGGTACAATGAGCTATAAGGATAGACTGTGATAGCCAAAGTGAAATTTTCTTGGCCAAGAACTGTTATCTCCGCCAACAAAGGGATCAAAAATGGATCCAAAACACCCCCAAAGTCTCCAAGGTTTGCTCAAAATCATACTAAAGGATCCAAGTATGCCCCAAAAGTCCTCTTGAGGATCATTCAAAGTTAAAACCATCGCAAGAGGAGAGCCCTTGGAAGGGTAGAAATACACTATCGGGAGGCTCAAAACACTCTAAAATCATGCAAAAGAATTTCTGCAGGCTTAATCTGGGCATCGCACAACCACCGTTAGATCTAGCTGATCAACGACCCAAATCTAGATGGTTAATCACATATCACATATTGGCCAAGCAGAGTGGGCAGGTTTAAAGCGGGTCACGTCGGCGAGGAGTCGTGTTAGATATACAAAGGGGCTAGAGCATTGAGAGATCAGCAATTGCGATTGGATCGCATCGCTGCATCGCATCGACAGAATACATGGGGTGAAGGAAATAGGTGATTGACGATTAAACAAGGATAATTGATTGTGCATGCGGATCAATGACCCAAACCACATCGGAAAATCACATCAGCGGGTCAGAAATGGCAAAGGCAAGCAGTGGCAATCGGCACGGGACATCGCCGATGATCGGATCGGCGGGTCGCAGAGGAGGACTTACGGACAACATAAGACACTTCCAACCAATGATCACCGATCATTGCATCGACAGATCGCAATCGGAAAAATCAAAGGGGTGGGTGCATACGGTGTGACCCGATAGCCGGACCCGAAAGGGTTTTAGAGTTAAAATGTGTATTTTTCAGTTCCGCCAGCACCCAAATATTAATGTATTTTAATGTATTTTGTTTTTTAAACGAAATATAAAGGAGCCTTGGGCGAGCGCTGATAACGATGAAGCCTGGACCCGAAAGGGTCCAAGAAGTGAAATATATAATATATATATTTTAAAGTCTGCCAAAGGCCAATTTTCCTGTGTTTTCAGTGTTTTTCAAGCGTAAGTCAAAATACGAAGGAGCAAGGGACCCAACCTGCTTGCGACATGAGTCAATGACCCAAGGGAAGATCTGATAAGATAATTAACCCATAAATGAGGACTTTTGAAGCTCAAAAGAAGCAGAATGGGTGAGATTTCTAGGTATTACGACGTTTTCCGTATACAACAGAAAACAATCATTATTAAGCATGTCCAAGGGATCACAGAGGCCCGAATAGCCATTCCATCACTTAAAGGAGGTCGAAAGACAGAGAAAGAAGGATGGAAGTGGAAAAGCAACAACACAACACGATGCAGCCCACAACAGAAGTGATCAAGGAGCATAGACAATGCAGCATAGCCAAATCAACATAAAAACATTCATGGCTATCATCTGAAAGGGACCGGTGCAGGTATTTCATAAGCATGATATCCACTCCATTGCAGGTTCAGGCAGTAAGCCATCCTTAGAGGAATCTTGCAGTCATGTTACATACCAGAAGAAGGATTTGGCATAGAGACAACAGTCGGCAAACAGAGCCCAGAAAGGGAAGGAGAAGGGCCACTGCATGCCGCAACCCAAATCAAACAAAATCATGGAGCATTAATAGTCCTATCAGCGTAGCAGTCATCCTAGCAAACATGATGGGGCATCTTTGGCATGAGAGAGCTCCCAGGCATCACAGCAGGCTACCCAAAATATCTGAATATGGTTATTACTCTGTCAAAAAAAGAAAACCTCTGAGCCATGCCTGCCTATTGAGGGAATCAAATGGTTAAGGGACATATCAGACAAGTTTAAGACTCCAAGCCTTCTAGAGAGCTCAGGAGCATTGTAAAGGGCCTTTAAAAGGTAGAAAACTACATGTAACAAGGGTTCAACTTTTGGAGACTATTGATACTTTGCTACTCAAGCTTCTCATCTTCATTCTAGCAATATAAGCTTCTTTTACTGTTATATGTTCAATTTCCATTTCTACTCTGTTCTAGGTTGTGCCTGTTATGCATTTGTTCATGTGCTCTTGATATTTAGCATCAGAGGGGATGTCATCCCACCTATGTGTTGAAGTATAGTATGTATCATTGAATGTGTTATGCAAGTTTTTTTTTTTTAGTGCGAGAGAGTTTTCATCCTGTCTGAGCCTTAGGAAGTAGATTTGCAGACCTTTTTACTGGTTGCAGCCGGCCATCACATGGTCTTGTGCATCTGCTGGTGTGGTCAGTATTCTCCATATTCACCTAATCTACAAACTATTGAGCATTATCGGTATAAAGTATTATAAAGCTAAGGGTGTTCATGCATGTCTTGAGTAAAAACAGAGATGAAATGGTTATCTGGCTTGATCCAAACTATCTTTCATTCCAATAGTTCAGAGAACAATATTGAAGATTATATGTTACCAGGCATCTCTGAGCTGCAACCTAGGAGAGTTTCCTGGAGTGCTAACAAGAACCCTACTTATCATTCAAAGACAGAGCACATTGATGTTCAATATAACTTTGTGAGGGATATGGTTGAGGACAAAAAGGTGTTGCTGGTAAAGTTGGACATTTTATAGAATGTTACAGATCAATTGATGAAGTCTATGAGCACTGAGAAGTTTTATTGGTGTAGAGAAACAATGGGCATTGCAGAGTTCGACCAATGACTAAGCTCTTCTGTGACCCCCTATTTAGAAAAAAAACAAGTGGGAGAGTGTTGGGTATGTGTTATATTTTTTCTATGACTAGCCTCGCGTGTTGTACGTTGCGTCAGGCTCAACGAGGAGGTTATACGGAAGCAACAACTCCCGTTGTTCGAGGGTTTTTTTTACATGGACCCAATAATAGTTAGGTAGACGCAAAAGATGGTGGACAAACCTACCCATGGTTTTGTGCATGGGTTTTACACATGGTTTTGGGCATGAAGGTTTTCTGTCCATGGTATTTTGTAGATCTAGTCAATGGAACTACGATTATGTTCTAATCCGGGGTTAATGGATTGGGGTTTATGAATGTTTCGACATGTATATATATGTATTGTAAAATTGAAAGGAATATAATGAAAAATCAATTTAGTAGTCTCGGTTTTGGGATCCAGGGGAAAATGTTTGTGTATATTTGTTTTATGTTCTCGTCATTGTTTATTTTTCAGTTCTTTAAGAATTCATTTGCAAGTAGTTTTTGTACAGGGTTAAAACCTACAAAGAGAACCTCCATGGGAAACTAAGGTTGTGTGTGCATCTTCAATGTGGAGACAAATTTTTAAAGAGATCAAACAAAGTCGAGTCATTGTTGAACAAAATTGGAAGAAATTCAAAAAGTAAAGATTAGTGGAGGATTTGTTGTTCATGATAGATGTTATTTGCATTTGTTTTGGGCCTATGAATGTGATAGAAGAAAGATTATTAGCAATTTATAAGCTCATGTTACATCGTGCTCTTGTTGATAGGATAATGATTCTTAACAATGGATCATGTTTCAAGATCTAAGACATGGTATTCAATAGAGGGTGGTTATATCTATATGGTACATGATAATAGGTGATTTCCTAGGGTATGGAATGGAAAGAGAAGTTGTAGTGGTGCAGACAAACCATGTAGGTCTTGGCAGACAATCTCATCATTCTTGAAGTCGGCTTGGGAAAGTAAAATCCATAGGGAGGTGAAGTCCATCTGGGAGGATTAGAGGGAAAAATCACCATCAGTTTTTATATCTCAATCCATTTATTAAGTTTAGAAATCTCATGTGAAAGTTTCCTAGATAAATGTTGGACACCTAATCCTCAATGAGTTAGTGTGGAAGCCGAATAGACAAAAAGAAGTCCAAGAGACCTTGGGATGTGGAACCCAACGGTCACAATATGTACTATAAATTTATATCTGTTGTTAATAAAAATTGTACTCTCATGTTTTATCCTTCAGATTATTCTTGTTGCCCATGTGTGTTTAACATGGTATCAGAGCAGGCGATTACTGGCCTTGCTCCAATGTGAGCCACTTGTTTTGTGGTCTCTATATACATGTCAGTTCTGCCTTTCTCCTAATCAAAGTTGATCAAAATTGCCACCTTATAAATCATTTTACTATGTGCATTAAAACCGCTCTTTGCTTAGACCTACCATTTCTTCCCATTGTCTGTAATGCTCCATTATTTCATTATTTACCAGAAATCCGCTGCCTTTCCTAACTAACATCTCTGTCACTGTGTACGTTTTTGCTAATAATGCTACTCCTGACTGAAATCTCTGTCCACTGCCCCTGTGCGCTTGTCTGCCATAATTAATTCTGAATCCTCTGGACCACGCTGAAAAGTTTACTACGCAGCTGCATGAGGATTCGAAATAAGTCAATTGGTTTCTGGTAGAGCAGTGCCCTTCACAGATCCTATTATCCCACACGCCATTTCGATTCGCCTTAATCTTCATCAACTTTCAATGTTGCTGTCCACAGAACACTTTCGCCTACCTGTGCAAGCTTTAGCAGTACCTCTTCATCTTCTGCTTCCACTGTCGCTTTCTATTATATCAATTTGCTGTCCAGGCCATCGTATTTCACTGTGTTACTGCCATGAACCGTATTCCTTGTGGTCCGCCTAGGAATGGATTGCCGTCTGATATTTGTGTAGCTTACTTATATACTAGAAAAAAAATTCTCTAGGCACTACTCCGCCAAATCAAATAACCGATTGTATTATGGAATGCCTGAAATTTTCAGTTTTTGTCAGTGGACAACCCTAGAGAGTTTACTGCGTAGCTGCATTGTGGTAATGCTATTTCATAGCATTATAGTAATGCTATTCTTGGCATATAAAGTTGGTAACGTATGTTTTTTGGCTATACGTTGAAGTTTTTGGCCATACGCTGAATACCATGCTTGTATACCAGAGACTGTTCACTGGTTTATGAATTTAAATGCATTGAACTGTTTTGAAGGGCATTGAATATTGAACTGTTTTAAATGCTGTAAGTTAACGCTGTCTCCATCACATGAATTGCATTTTCCTCCATCGAATGAACCTCTGCTGCATTGTAATGGTGAACCTCTATTGCGTTGGTAAAGCTTTGTAATGGTGTGGAGTAAGGTTGTTCAGAGCTTTTCATTTGGTGTTTTTTGTATTGAAACATTGAAGATGAAAGTCTTGATTTTTCTAACGTACTGTGATGATAAGATTTTCTGGAATATAATATGACGCTGAGAGTGCAGCATCAGACAAGGAGTCATCATTGAGAGCATTTTCCAGGCCTTTTGGTATAAAAAAAAAGTTTGCGTTGTTTCTCTCTACGACTTTGATTTGTTTCACGCTGTTGGCTTGGTTAACGTTGTGGTATTATTTTAAATCAATAACGCTCCACACCTCCTTGTAGCATTTCTACAATAGATTCACTGCGTATAATGTGTGAAATCTTTGAGTTTATAGATTTGATTGAGTTGCTGTGCAATGTATATTTTGATTGGGTCAAATGCAAGGAAAACCCATCATTTTCTTCCCCATAAGGAAGACTTCGGAATGGCAATCAGGACTTTCTTCATTACATTGGTGTTTTGTTATTAATTTCTTTGGTAAGAGTATTATTCTTCACATGAAATTTGGACATAAATGTCCATGGTGATTTTGAAGCTTGGTAGACATATCAGAATGCATGTGAAAGTTTGTAAATTACTTGTCCTGTAGAGCATCGAATATACACGCTTCTTGTGATTTTGAAACCGCGACATATGGTGAAGTATATTCTTGGACTTTGATTGGGGTCATTTTCAATAAAAAATGGGTTGAGATTCTTGGGTTTATTATTAAAGGGAGGTCTCACAACACTATTTTGGAGAGCACTATTCTCACCGTGGTAATTGAACTGTGAAAGAAAATTGTTCGATTTTCCTCTAGGAAAGAGCAACTCGAGCACCTGGCGACAACTATGGGTTATTCCAACTGCTGAATGGTTTCTGTGTTATCTGTGGACTGCATGTGAGAGGATGAGTTGAACATACATTTGTGGGCCCTATCTTCTATTGTTCCCAAGCCATATATTTTCTGCTAGACGTGGGGCCTACTCTTGTGCAAGAGTCGAGCCCTCTATGTCTCTCGGTTAATGCATCCTGTGGCTATGCACTGGTTGTTTTAACAACCCCGCAGTCGGATTCCCTTTTTTTAAAATCCATTCCTTCTCTTTATATTCACCCGCTTCTCAATCATAAATCCCCCCTTCCTCCTACTACTCCCTCGGATCTGCTGCACTTTTTCAGTAATCGCCATGCTTGATTTCTCACCCTTTTTACAACAATGAAGATTGCGGGGTAACGCAAGATTCCAGCACTGGAAACATTGCTCGTAAATTGGAATTTTTCTGATTGTATCATCGCCTCGGGTTAAAGATGGGACGCTGAGGCAAGAAAAAATCATCTACTCTTGTGCGTGGAAGCTAGATAACCAAACTTGGTGCGGCTCGTGAGTATCAATTGGAACATGGGTCAAATGCACCACCTCTGTTGGACATAGCTGTGATACCCTTCTGCGTGGAGTTTATTCTGACATTGTGGGGACCACAAAACACTGTACTGTTGACTAATATAAGCTAGAGGACCAGCACTGTACAATTTGCTAAGTATTTGGACATGTAAGGAGGTCTATCACTGTTGTTTCAGCGTGCTAGAGACTCATTCCAATGCCTATGACTTGAGCAAGTGTTGGAGCAGCATTTTGGGTCTGAAAGTCCTTGCTGGAATTTACTCTCATTGCTTATCTTCATTGCCAAAAAGTGGCAAGATCAAAGAATATTGATTCGTACCCCAGTCAAAGCATATGAGCATTCAAGTCCTATCCATGACATGGTGTTATAATTGTTCAAGTTTTGTTAGCCATCATTTCTGTTTCGAAAATGAAGGAGTATTTGAAGGATCCAAGCAAGTCTGTAGTTGCTACTGCCCCAGTTGTGGAATTAAAACTCATTATAGTCTCTGTATACATATATATGCATTGATTCCTTGATTCATTTGATGCACATTTATAAAGGATATTGTTGTGCACTGAGTGAGTATTACTTTTCTGCATTGAGTAGTAGTTGTGATCAGTTTTTAAGGTGTAAATCAGACATTGAAAAAAAAATGGCCAGAATCAGTGAAGTATTAGAGTTCCTTAAAACTCTGATATTGTCTTCTAATCATGATACATTAAAAGTCAGCAAAGTTTCTCTCATAGACATTCAGGTCTGTCTACAAAATGCACAAGAGAAAATTTATTTTTTGCAGCTTGAAACTTAGCTACAACAAGAAGAATTAAAACAGAGGAGTCATCATTCTGAACATGTTTCTGTTCAGACATTGAGACTGCAACCCATCAGAAGCAAGTGAATAATGTTACAGGTGGTTCAGATTTAGCTCCCAATAAAGCAGCAGTTGTACATGCAGATGCAAAAACTCAGTCTGCACTTCCCAAGCCCATCATCAGACCTTGGGAACAGCTTGTCCACAACAAGCACAAAACCGGTCTTAGATATGATAAGGACTTGTCCTTTCATATTCCAGACTACTCTAACTACTTAGAGCATGGTCTCAGGGGGAGACTTTGACCAGATCCACAAGGAAGCACATGATCTTAGAGGTATAATTTGTTAGGTTCACACTATGGCAACATGATTCTATTAATGAGTAGTAACGATAATTCAATATGGTCTCAAGGGGAGATTTTTTCAAGCCCACATGATCATACAAGAATAGGAAAATTTTAAGCAACATATACAACATGCTAATGAAGTCTTTATTAAACACAAACAATTTTGAATATTTTACATACACTTAGAAGATGCAAACATGCTAGATAGGGAGACTTCGCTTATAAAATTTATTAGGTTCACACAAATTAATGAAAGTAGTGGTAGGAAACCATGTCCCTTTTCTGATATCAAAGGGGAGAGATCACAAACATTAATGAGAAAAAGGAATACATTGGGAAGAGATCTTGTAGATCAATTAAGAGAAGTTTCCAACAACATGTTAAGAGAAGTTTGGCCCATTCACATCAATGACTATTAATGTCTGGTGGTGTTGCCATCAATTGAAAAGGGGTATATTGTTGCACATAGCATTGACATTGATAATAACAATTGCCATTTACATCAAAGGAGATGTCAGAGACAACAAAAGTATCATTCATGGGTCAAAGGAAGCAGTATGACAATTGAGCATCTTACGTACCCTCATCTAGTGAGTCCAAGAAAGCTTCAAGTTTTTTTGAGTTTTTTCATAAGTTTATGATACTCAAATTATCCTACAAATAAAATTTTCATGTGGGCCTCGTTGATACCTTTTCAATGGTATATCCCACTCTGAAAAACTCCTACTGGATGAGAAGTTATGGCCATTTGAAGTGCATTATTAGGCAGAGGACCTAATCTATAGTGTAAAAACCCCTGACACCAAATTTGTTAACGAGTAAGCATCCTTAGGGAATATCCACCACTAATAGGGAAATAAAAAACCTAGGGTTCACAAACCTGTGCACAATGTAACATTTTTAAGTAGCTTGGAACTTTTAGGTAAATCAATGGTAATCATTAAAAATAAATGGTGGATGATGATTGAGTTGCATGACATTTAATAGATCCTGTAAATCCAATAAAGTATTGAAAAATTAAAGGAATTTGTTGGAGGATAGGTAGCCCAATTCCTTATTGGTACTTGCTACAACTTGATTGGCTTGATATGGTGATGTAGATGATACATGGCCCCACTTCCCACTCAATTATGATGTGGCATCTCAGACACATGGAAGAAGCTTACAAGTCATGACATGCCAAGTTGTATGATGTGGAAACTATGTGGCATGAAACATCAGCAGATGATGTCAAAAAAATTATGTGGCACCACTAAGGGATGCCACATGGCAGGCACAATTGGCAATTTTTTAATGGTGATAAGTCCAAATGTGGGTGACACATGATACCCCCACATGCTACCATGTGGCATGATGATGCCATGTTGGCATCATCATGTAGATGACCAAGGACCCATAAGGATCTAGTCATATGGACTTCAACTCCAATCTTATTGACATGGTCTCATTATAATGGTCATATTGACCGTGACTCAAGTATTAATGGCATGGTCTCATTACAATGGTCATATGGATGACCGAATGTGTAGGATCGGCTATATTGTTTTGGTGTCAGCTCTATTGTCCTTGGGACCACCGATGGAATATATATATTCTTGAAGTTCTCAATTCAAATCATAATCACAATAACAATTAAGTTATTTATAGAAGAAAAAATGTCCTTGGTTTGCAATCAGAAATAAAAACCTTGGCAGAAGCCCAACCTTGGTAGAAGCTTATGTTTGACTATTCTTGACGATGACTTGTGGTGATGTATTGTGACTAAGACGACTTGAGTTTATTATGGAAGATGTCTGGTGATCATCTATGTATGGAAATGACCGATACCTATGTTTAGAGTTTGTTTATGAATATATATAAATATATGTATGTATGTATATCGTAGAGTCTGGTAGTGGCTGAAGGTATGAGACGGAAGCAAACTTTATTTTTGGTGGAGCAATAGTAGCTGAATACTGGTAATCTATGTCTAGCAACGCTTGTTAGAAATATAATGGAGGCATCGTTGGTGATAGTTTTTGCCAAACTTATTTACTTATAGCAGTAATCGAGCCTCGAAGGTGAAATTTTGTTCATATATTTACACATAACAATAATGTAGAATTGAGCCATGAAGGATTTTAATGACAAGTTGATTTGGGCACATGTTATATAGAACAATGACATGTATCCTTTCAAATATATCCATGAAGGACTCTGATGAAGCATTTCTTTAGTTGAAAACTAGCGCCCCCACCCCTCGCCCCCCCGCCCCCACCCAACCGCACCCCCCCCCCCCCACACACACAACACACACACATATATATGCAATGTGGATCCATTTAGATCAAGCCACATAGGATGTTAATAAGCCACATTTGATTTTCTATAGTATGGATCATTTATTATGTGGTTGGTGAATCAAATACCAACGAAGCCATGATGATTAAATCCTACATAGCCACATCGAATCATATACAATATGTCGAAAATTGCACATTGGACTCGTTAGCAATGTGGCATATAAACTGATATAGTGGGATCACATCACCAGGTGCATTCTTTGAGTCTAGTTTTGTCATATCAAAATGACTTGGAGAGGATGACGTAACAAGTCACACAGTATAGTGAAGTTGGGAATGAATGCAGATTGTAAGTTGAAGGTTGTTGGTTCAATTCGCTGGTGTAATGGTGTTTTGGATGCTATGGAGTACCAAAAATACTTTCGTTGGAGATGGTTGTTACCTACAAGGAGTAAACAAGAAATTAGTTGTTGTTAGTGGACAATTTAGATAAAAAAAACACTAAAGTAATGGAAGCAATGCATGCATAAACATAAACTAAAAACTATACTAGACATCACATAAACAATGCTTAATGAAGCAAACAAGTCAACAAAGTTTAGGAAAAGGGATCCATTTATTGACTGCTGAAAGTAGAAGAGATAGAATAGCTGAATTTTAAAAACTTAGAGATAATTGTTTGAGCAATGGTGTTAAAAAATCCTCAACAAGGAAGTTCCTTTCTTCAGTATCCTTGCAAGCTTCCTCTCTCTCTCAAAGAAGAATGAATACACTCTGAAATTATGAAAACCTCTTCTCAATAAAATGCTGGATTAATGAGGGGAAATTTTTCCAGCATAACAATGGTCTACTTATTCTTATCCAATGGCCTGTTTATATAGAATTTTGAACTCTTCTTTCCCTCCCTTAGCTCATTAATGAGAAAATGACTCAAGAGAAGGACAAGAGGATCCCTTGGGGGCTACATATCTCCAAGTCGACTCAAAATCGACTATCCTTGGTTGGTACATGTCGAAGAATCCCAATTCAAATTGTTTGGAGTGATCTCGGACTACTGAATTGGACTTTGGTTCGACCACATAACTATAGAAGAAAAGTCTCTCAGTTGCTAATTTCTTCCTGGGATGGCCTGCACTGGTAGACGTTTTAACTTGTACCATTGGAAAACTTTTGATTTTTGTGTTTTATGATGCCTTCAGCTGGAAATTATTCACCTTTATGTTTCGCTGGATGGTTATGGGTGTCATCTGGATTGCACAAATGTGTGTACAATTTTTCTATGTCAACAGTTTCCCCCTTATGTAGGAGGTTAAGAGAAAGCGTATAACCGAAATACATCATGTGTTTTGTTGATCTGTCTGAGAACCTTGCTAACTTATTGAGAGAGAGAAACTTACTATGGAGATGATTAGGGAAAATCCTTGATTGAGAACTTAATAGAACCATGTTGTGAAGAGAGAATGATAAAAAAGGTGTTTATACGACGCTGGCATGTCCCATGCTTCTTATGATGACTATGACTCAGTATTATAATAATGTAGGAAATTATCCTATAAAGTCAATGTTGTTGTGGTTTCCATGTTGTTGGTTGATGACGATAACTATTTACACCCTTAGGGGCATCTCTATCAAATAGACTGCTGAACTAGGTGACCCCATGCATCAAGGGTGAAGCACTACTAAATGATGTGCCATGGGATGCATGGGTCTTTAACTCTGGGTACCTCCCAGGCATCCCAAGGTAATCATTGCTGAGCGAGGTGCAAAGTGATGCATGGGTATTCGACTAAATGAGAGAACTATAACGGTCATATAGTACAATACCACCTTGACATGAAAAATTATGTTGGTATCGAATGTTAGGGAGACCAATAACATCAATAGGAAATAATGACTCCTACTATGCCACCCGAGGTTGTCCATTTAGGGGGGAGCAACCAAGATACTACTTGAATCCTGGAAGACGGGTGTTTAAGTTGATAAGAGAGAAGAATCAACCGCTTGGTAAGTTGATTTGAGAAATTGTTGTGAAAAAAGAAAGTTGGTTGTAGTATGATGGATCATAAAGGCATGATAACGAGACTTGACAACATGGGTGAATACATAAAACTGGTCAAGGTTGGAGTTGTAATGTGATTGGCAACAATCAAAACAAATTTTCTGAGATGCCTCTGGAGTTGGTGGGACATCCAGGGTGGGTATGAGTATGTTATGACTTTTGTGGTTGGTGACAAATGAATATGGGTCATGGCGTGGTGACAAAAACAAGGTCCAACAAAGGGAAACTAGGGATTGTTGTCGAGTAAACAACACAAAAATATGGGTAAGAGTCCTTTTTCTTAAAAAAAAAATTGTACACTTTCCAAAAGAAAGTAAAAGAGGTTTGGGATGTACAAACACTGAGATGGGTGCCCCAAGAAAATGGTGGTCTGTGTGATGATGTAGGTGGGTATTTTGCTAAGGGTGGGGTTCCCATTGGTTGGTCTCGATGTGCAGTTGATGAGGCATATGGAATGACGTAGATCATTTATTTCCATATGGAGGAGTGATAAGACAAATGTAGAATATAGGGGTGCATCTGATTCAATCCATCAAAGAATAATTATGGTGGCCCAAGAGTAGGGTTAGTAAGAAATGAGTAAAGAAGAAAAGAATGAGGTTGTTCTTCAAGAAATGAGTATGAGTTACATCTCAGGCTTGGGGGAATGGCCATGGATCCCAACAGTGTTAGGTGAACTATAAAATAAGGTGATACATGGAGGGTACGTTCTATCGATCGGCGTGGAAGCTTACCATGTGTAGGTGGAAGGTGGTGGTAAATGTGGTCGAGATGATGGACCATATGGTTATGTCAAAGAGTTAGGATATGCAAAGCTTCCTGTGAAGCCTTTATGTTGAGTAGAGAATGATACATTATGCATTAATTATCACCAGTACTTGGTTTTTTTGAGAAATTGTAGGGAACCTGTAACTTTGACAACCAATACCCCAAATGAAAACATCTTAATAATATAATGAATAGGCTGAAATGTACTAAACAAGATGATTGAATAAACATGGAAAGGTGCACCTCACAGGTACTCTTAAAAGTGAAACAAGCCCATAAATGAGTGTGTTGTTGAAAAGAAACTGAGGGGATGATGATGTCCTAGTCCCAACATTTCTTAGGGTCTTGAAAATGGGGGTCCTAGGCTCTTGAACGAGCCTCTGGAAAATGAAAAGAGGGTGATATATAGGGGGGATAGGCCATATTCCATCTCATTTGTACTTTTTGATATGGACTCCAAAGTTGGGTCCATGATCTATCTTCTCTTGTAGCAGCCAACCTAAGCACCAAGGAAGCGCACAAGGAGAGTTAGGTAACAAGTCACGACCCCACCTTGTCAATTTCAGTAGTTTAGGTTAGATAGGGCATACATGCGTGACTTGTACGAACTTTTTAAGGAATTTTTTTGAAACCCACTAATGAGCTTCAGTATTGCAACAAGAATGCTACAACTCCTAAGGCTATCGACTTTAATTATCAACCTGGGGTTCGTACAAACTTAAAAGGTATTGA